>RXON01002092.1:0-15407 GCA_009667805.1 Leptobrachium leishanense | reverse complement strand
ACATGTAACATAGTGACTATATACAGAATGCGCCTGTAAACATGTAACACAGTGACTATATACAGAATGCGCCTGTAAACATGTAACACAGTGACTATATACGAATGCACGGTAAAACATGTATCACAGTGACTATATACAGAATGCACTGTAACATGTAACATAGTGACTATATACAGAATGCACTGTAAACATGTAACATAGTGACTATATACAGAATGCACCTGTAAACATGTAACACAGTGACTATATACAGAATGCACCGGTAAACATGTATCACAGTGACTATATACAGAATGCACCTGGTAAACATGTAACACAGTGACTATATACAGAATGCGCCTGTAACATATAACAGTGACTATATAAGAATGCACCTGTAAACATGTAACATAGTGACTATATACAGAATGCACCGGTAACAATGTATCACAGTGACTATATACAGAATGCCCTGTAAACATGTAACATAGTGACTATATACAGAATGCACCTGTAAACATGTAACACAGTGACTATATACAGATGCGCCTGTAACATGTAACATAGTGATATATACAGAATGCACCTGTAAATATGTAACATAGTGACTATATAACAGAATGCACCTGTAAATATGTAACATAGTGACTATATACAGAATGCACCTGTAAACATGTAAACAGTGACTATATACAGAATGCACCTGTAAACATGTAACAAGTGACTATATACGAATGCACCTGTAAACATGTAACATAATGACTATATACAATGACTATAACAGAATGCGCCTGTAAACATGTATCACAGTGACTATATACAGACTGCGCCTGTAAACATGTATCACAGTGACTATATACAGAATGCGCCTGTAAACATGTAACACAGTGACTATATACAGAATGCACTGTAAAACATGTAACATAGTGACTATATACAGAATGGCACCTGTAAACATGTAACACAGTGACTATATACAAGAATGCACCGGTCCATGTAAACCAGTGACTATATACAGAATGCGCCTGTAAACATGTAACACAGTGACTATATACAGAATGCACCTGTAACCATGTAACACAGTGACTATATAACAGAATGCGCCTGTAAACTGTAACACAGTGACTATATACAGAATGCACCTGTAAACATGTAACATAGTGACTATATACAGAATGCACCGGTAAACATGTAACATAAGTGACTATATACAGAATGCACCTGTAAACATGTAACATTAGTGACTATATACAGAATGCACCGGTAAACATGTACACAGTGACTAATACAGAATGCCGCCTGTAAACATGTGTAACATGTGACTATTATACGAATGCACCTGTAACCATGTAACACAGTGACTATATACAGAATGCGCTTGTACCTGTAACACAGTGACTATATACAGAATGCACCTGTAAACATGTAACACAGTGACTATATACAGAATGCACCTGTAAACATGTAACACGTGACTATATACAGAATGCACCTGTAAACATGTAACATAGTGACTATATACAGAATGCACTGTAAACATGTAACATAGTGACTATATACAGAATGCACCTGTAAACATGTAACACAGTGACTATATACAGAATGCACTGTAAACTGTAACACAGTGACTATATACAGAATGCACCTGTAACATGTAACATGTGACTATATACAGAATGCACCTGTAAAAATGTAACACAGTGACTATATACAGAATGCACCTGTAAACATGTAACACAGTGACTATATCAGAATGCGCCTGTAACATGTACACAGTGACTATACAGAATGCGCCTGTAAACTCTGTAACAGTGACTTATTACAGAATGCGCCTGTAAACAATGTAACACAGTGACTATATCAGAATGCACCTGTAAACACGTAACATAGTGACTATATACAGAATGACCGGTAACATGTATCACAGTGACTAAATTTCCTACATATTTATCTGTTATTCTGTATATTTGTTTTTGTGTTAATTTCTTGCATTTTATTACTTTGTGTTTCTGTAACATTTCAATGCTCTTGAATCCAGGACATACTTGAAAACGAGAGAAATCTCAATGTATCCGTCCTGGTAAAATCCTTTATAAATAAATAAATAAATTTCATGTTTTTGGGGACTGGCCCTTTAATAAATCATTTCATGTTTTGGGGGACTGGCCTTTTAATAAATCATTTGTTTTGGGGGACTGGCCCTTTAATAAATCATTTCATGTTTTGGGGTACTGGCCCTTTAATAAATCATTTCATGTTTTGGGGTACTGGCCCTTTAATAAATCATTTCATGTTTTGGGGGTTTGTGGCTTTTTAATAAATCATTTCATGTTTTGGGGTACTGCGCCTTTCATAATCATTTAATGTTTTGGGGTACTGGCCTTTAATAAAATCATTTCATGTTTTGGGGGTTGGTGGCCTTTTTATAAATCATTTCATGTTTTGGGGGTACTGGCCTTTAATAAATCATTTCATGTTTTGGGGTATTGGCCCTTTAATAAATTATTTCATGTTTTGGGGACTGGCCCTTTAATAAATCATTTCATGTTTTGGGGTACTGGCCCTTTAATAAATCATTTCATGTTTTGGGGTACTGGCCCTTTAATAGATCATTTCATGTTTTGGGGGACTGGCCCTTTAATAAATCATTTCATGTTTTGGGTACTGGCCCTTTAATAAAATTTTTCATGTTTTTGGGGACTGGCCCTTAAATAAATCATTTCATGTTTTTGGGGTACCGGCCCTTTAATAGATCATTTCATGTTTTGGGGTACTGGCTTAATAAATCATTTCATGTTTTGGGGTACTGGCCTTTAATAAATCATTTCATGTTTTGGGGGACTGGCCCTTTAATAAATCATTTCATCTTTTGGGGACTGGCCCTTTATATAATCATTTCATGTTTTGGGGGACTGGCCCTTTAATAAATCATTTCATCTTTTGGGGGTACTGGCCTTTAATAAATCATTTCATGTTTGGGGGTTGGTGGCTTTAATAAATCATTTCATGTTTTGGGGGTACTGGCCCTTTAATAAATCATTTCATCTTTTGGGGGTACTGGCCCTTTAATAAATCATTTCATGTTTGGGGGTTGGTGGCCCTTTAATAAATCATTTCATGTTTTGGGGTACTGGCCGTTAATAAATTCATTTCATGTTTTGGGGGACTGGCCCTTAATAAATCATTTCATCTTTTTTGGGGGACTGGGCCTTTAATAAATCATTTCATTTGACTAAGTGAAGTTCTTCAAAGTGAACTCTTAGAGAGATCTTCTGGTGAGTGATTTTGATTTTTGTTTCAAACAGATCTTTTCTATTCATTTTAAGGTTTTAAATTAGGTCTGGTGAGTAATTAGGTTAGGCTGGTGACTCATTTCATACTGATTAGCATACAATTGGAATCAATTGGTGTATTTGCAAAGAGGTTTAGCTTGTCCACTCCTTGCTGGGGGAGGTGGCTATATATAAGCTTGTGGAATATTAGCTTGGTCTAATTGAGCTTGGCAAGCCTTCAAAGTGAAGTCTTCAAAGTGAACTCTTAGAGGAGATCTTCTGCAGATACTCTGGGGTAGTCTGAGGTTTGACAGGAGGTAGAAAACCTACAAAAGGTAAGATTTGCTGGTTTTAAATCCATTCTTTTATAATGGCAGGCTTGGTCCAGTGTAAGAGCTGTCATGCGTTTGTTTTTACATCCAATTTTGGAGGCTTGGAGTGTGCCTGATATGTAGTCAGTTCTCTTTATTGCAGCAGGAAATTGCCTGTTTGAAGTCTGAGATTTGTAAATTATCTGTTAGACAAACTCAGGCTATGGCTATGACTGTTACAAAGCCACTGCCACAGAGGCCTCCTAGGAGCGGCAGATGGACTACTGTAGGATCTGGTAGATTTAGAGTTGTGGATAGAAAGCATGTCCCACAATCTGTGGCTCTTCTTAATTCTTTTGAGGCACTTTCAGAGTGTAGTGGTAAGACGGATGCAGGCTCAGACACCATAGTTGAGGAACCACCATCCACTATGCCTAAGGTATGCAGCACTGCAACCAAGAACAAAATGAAAAGGTGGGACTTGATAGAAGGCAATTGTTGCTGGGTGATTCTATCATAAGAGGTGTTGAGCTGGAGAGTAGTGGTTTGGTGAGATGTCTTCCTGGGGCTACTGCTCGTAGAGACAGGAGACGTATTCTCAATATTGTCAAAGAAGCAAAGCAGCAAGGGGAGTGGATGTTCTAGTCCATCTAGGGACAAATGACTTGGCTAGCAATGAGGTTTCTGAGATTAAGGAAGAATTTTGTGTTCTTGGAGGTGAAATCAGCAGATAGCGTCCACTGTGTCATTCTCTGAAGTTTTGCCTGTGCATAACATTCAGGATAGGCAGATGCGCAATAGGGAATTTATTTGTGGCTTCGGGAATGGTGTCGGGAGCAAGGATTTGGCTTTGTGTCCCATGATAGCTCTAATTGGAGCAGAAAGGAACTGTATAAAAAAGATGGTTTGCATCTTACTCATAGGGGAACATATGTTTCAGTGAGAAGTTCAAAGGTTTCACAAAAAATATTTAAACTAGGAGTGGGGACAAAAGGGTAAACAATCTGCCCGATTGTCCCCCAAAACTAAATCGGAGGGTACAAGCAACATGCGAGGTAAAAAATGACAAGCTCAGAGTCGTGTCTATAAATGCTCGCAGTTTAGTCAATAAAATCAATGAACTGGAGGCAATGATGGCAGCTGAAAAAGTAGATTTAGTGGCGGTTACTGAGACATGGTTCAGTGAGAAAATAACTGGGACATAACAATACCGGGTACTCTTTATATAGAAAACACAGAGAAGGTAGGAAAGGAGGAGGAGTGGCCCTGTATGTGAAAAACAACATAAAAACGAACCAAATAAAAGTGAGCGAGGTGAACATAGAGTCAGTTTGGGTTACGCTAACATTTGGCAATCATACAGTAGCTCGTGTAGGTGTGATCTATAGACCCCTGGACAAGTAGAAGAGCTAGATAATCTGCTGCTTGAGGAAATAGCCAAAATGGCAATGAGGGGGAAGTTATTATCATGGGGGACTTTAATCTTCCTGATGTGAACTGGAAAACCAAAATAGCTGGGTGCACCAGGAGTACAAATATTCTAAACTCCTTACTGGGATTATCTCTAACACAAGTAGTTGAGGAGCCGACCCGTAAAGAGGCCATATTGGATTTAATACTCACAAATGGAGGTTTGGTATCGGACGTTGTTGTAGGTGAAAATTTGGGATCTAGTGATCACCAATCAGTATGGTTTAATATAAGAACAGGGATGGAGCCGCACACACAAAACAAAAGTTTTAGACTTTAAAAAAACAGATTTTTCTAAAATGAGATTTTGTGTGAATGAGTCATTATCAGACTGGAGGAGTTTAAAGGGAGTCCAGGAGAAATGGGATTATTTAAAGGAAGCATTATTGAAGGCCACAGGAAATTGCATTCGGCTTGTTAGCAAAAACAAAAAAGGGAAGAAACCACTGTGGTACTCTGCAGAAGTGGCCAAAATAGTGACGAACAAAAAGACAGCATTCAATAATTATAAAAATACTCAGAGTGAAGAAGATAGGCAAACCTATATGATTAGGCAGAAAGAGGCAAAGCAATTTATAAGAGCTTCCAAAGTAACGCAGAAGAGAAAATAGCTCAGTCAGTAAAAAAGGGGGACAAAACATTTTTTAGATACATAAACGAGAAAAGAAAAGTAAAACATGGATTAGTTAGATTAAAAACAAAGGAAGGAAGGTATGTAGAAGAGGATAAAAGTCTCGCTGATGACTGCCTCAATGAATAGTTTTGTTCAGTCTTGGCAGAAGAAAGAAGGAAAGGGACCTCCGTTAGGAGAGAACACTAAAGAGACATTTACATATGAGTTTACAGAGGAGGAGGTTCTACAGCAGCTGTCTAAAGTAAAGACAAATAAGTCAATGGGGCCTGATGGGATCCATCCTAAATTATTAAGAGCTCAGTGATGTAATAGCAAAACCATTAACAGATTTATTTAACCAATCCTTGCTAACGGGAGTCGTCCCAGAAGACTGGAAATTAGCAAATGTTGTGCCCATTTACAAGAAGGGTAGTAGGGAGGAATCGGGGAATAGGCCAGTTAGTCTTACGTCAGTAGTGGGGAAATTAATGGAAACCATGTTCAAGGAAAGGATTGTTGAACATCTAAAAACACATAGATTACAGGATCAGAAACAACATGGGTTTACCTCAGGGAGATCATGCCAAACTAATCTTATTGATTTTTTTTGATTGGGTAACAAAAATAATAGACACAGGTGGTGCAGTAGACATTGCTTATTTAGATTTTCAGTAAGGCTTTTGATACTGTTCCGCATAGAAGGCTTATCAATAAATTGCAATCTTTGAGTTTGGATTCCAATATTGTTGAATGGATTAGGCAGTGGCTGAGTGACAGGCAACAGAGGGTTGTGGTAAATGGAGTTTATTCGGCGCAAGGTCTTGTTACCAGTGGGGTACCTCAGGGGTCAGTACTTGGACCCATTCTCTTTAATATTTTTATTAGTGATATTGCAGAAGGTATTAATGGAAAAGTATGTCTTTTTGCTGATGACACAAAAATTTGCAACAGGGTTGACGTTCCTGGAGGGATCAGCCAAATGACAAATGATTTAGGTAAACTAAAAAAATGGTGGGAGCTGTGGCAATTGAGTTTTATGTGATAAGTGCAAGATAATGCACCTGAACGTAAAAACCCAAGGGCTGAATATAGAATATTTGATACAGTCCTAACCTCAACATCTGAGGGTTGGGATTTAGGGGTCATTATTTCAGAGGATCTAAGGGTAAGTAGTCAATGTAATAGAGCGCAGGATGCTGGCAGAATGCTTGGAAATGCTGGCAGAATGCTTGGTTGCGTAGGGAGAGGTATTAGCAGTAGGAAAAGGGAAGTGCTCATGCCACTGTACAGAGCACTGGTGAGACCTCACTTGGAGTACTGTGTGCAGTACTGGAGACCGTATCTCCAGAAGGATATAGACATCTTAGAGAGAGTTCAGAGAAGGGCTACTAAAATGGTGTACGGCTTGAAGGAGAAAAGTTACCAGGAAAGGCTTAATGATCTTAACATGTACAGCTTGGAAAAAAGACGAGACAGAGGAGATATGATAGAAACATTTAAATACGTAAAGGGAATCCACAAGGTAGAGGAAGGGAGTATATTTAAAAGGAAACAAAGTAGCAAAACAAGAGGACATAGTCTTAGATTAGAGGGGCAAAGGTTTAAAAGTAACATCAGGAAGCATTATTTTACTGAGAGGGTGGTGGATACATGGAACAGTCTTCCAATAGAAGTGGTAGAGGCCAAAACAGTAATTGAATTTAAGCAAGCATGGGATAGGCATAAGGCTATCCTAAACAAAAGATAAATCCAGGTAAAGTATCCATGTAATTGGGCAGACTAGATGGGCCGAAAGGTTCTTATCTGCCGACATTTTTCTATGTTTCTATGTTTTGGGGGTACTGGCCCTTTAATAAATCATTTCATGTTTTGGGGGTACTGGCCCTTTAATAAATCATTTCATGTTTTGGGGTACTGGCCCTTTAATAAATCATTTCATGTTTGGGGGTTGGTGGCCCTTTAATAAATCATTTCATGTTTTGGGGGTTGGTGGCCCTTTAATAAATCATTTCATGTTTTGGGGGTACTGGCCCTTTAACAGACTCCTGCAGTTGTGTTTTGCAGCCTTGTTGTATCTATCAGTTCCATATAATGTGTAACGTGCAAGAAATTGACACAAGATGCAATGCAGCAATGTGCCTTGTATCGATTCCATGTGGCAGCCCATATTGTGCAGTATAACATGTTCCACCCCATACATAAGTGTAACACGTGACCGTGTCATGTAGCAGTGTAAACATATTGTACAGCAATGTAGTATGTGACTGGTGCAGCATTGTAACGTGATGGTATCATGGAGCCGTATAACCTGCTTAAAGTGTCTCTGCTACAAAACTCTGTCCTTAGGAAACACATAGCACAGAATACGGCCATGTAACGTGCACCACAGGTATGCGGCTAAAGAATGTCAAGCCAATGCCTCCAAGGGATCTCCTGATGCGCTCTGTGATCTCATAAGCCTTATTCTCCTGCAGTACTCCAATCTTTGAGCCTCCTCTGCTCCTCAAATCCTGAGCCTCTGCTCCTCCAATCCCCCTGAGCCTCTTTCCTGAGCCTCTTTTTCTGCCCCCAATCCTCGGAGCCTCTTTCTCTTTTGCTGCCCCCAATCCTCTGAGCCTCCTCTGCGCCCCCAATCCTCTGAGCCTCTGCTCCCCAATCCTGAGCCTCTTCCACCTCTGCTCCCCCAATCCTGAGCCTCTTCCACCTCTGCTCCTCCAATCGTGAGCCTCTTCCACCTCTGCTCCCCAAATCCTCAGAGCCTCTTCCTCCTGTATTGCCTCCAATCCTCTAACTTCTGTGCTGCCCGCAATCCTCTGAGCCTCTTTTTCTGCCCCCAATCCTCGGAGCCTTTTTCTCTTTCTGCCCCCAATCCTCGGAGCCTCTTTCTCTTTTGCTGCCCCCAATCCTTGGAGCCTCTTTCTCTTTTGCTGCCCCCAATCCTCGGAGCCTCTTTTTCTGCCCCCAATCCTCGGAGCCTCTTACTCTTTTGCTGCCCCCAAACCTCGGAGCCTCTTTCTCTTTTGCTGCCCCCAATCCTCGAGCCTCTTTCTATTTTGCTGCCCCCAATCCTCGAGCCTCTTTCTCTTTTGCTGCCCCCAATCCTCGAGCCTCTTTTTCTTTTGCTGCCCCAATCCTCGGAGCTCTTTTTTCTTTTGCTGCCCAATCCTCGGAGCCTCTTTCTCTTTTGCTGCCCCCAATCCTCGAGCCTCTTTCTCTTTTGCTGCCCCAATCCTCGAGCCTCTTTCTCTTTTGCTGCCCCAATCCTCGAGCCTCTTTTTCTTTTGCTGCCCAATCCTCGGAGTCTTTCTCTTTTGCTGGCCCCAATCCTCAAGCCTCTTTCTCTTTTGCTGCCCCCAATCCTCGGAGCCTCTTTCTCTTTTGCTGCCCCCAATCCTCGGAGCCTCTTTTTTTGCCCCCAATCCTCGAGCCTCTTTCTCTTTTGCTGCCCCAATCCTCGAGTCTCTTTTTCTTTTGCTGCCCCCAATCCTCGAAGCCTCTTTCTCTTTTGCTGCCCCAATCCTCAAGCCTCTTTTTCTTTTGCTGCCCCCAATCCTCGAGCCTCTTTTTCTTTTGCTGCCCCCAATCCTCGAGCCTCTTTCTCTTTTGCTGCCCCAATCCTCGAGCCTCTTTCTCTTTTGCTGCCCCCAATCCTCGGAGCCTTTTTCTCTTTCTGCCCCCAATCCTCGGAGCCTCTTTCTCTTTTGCTTTCCCCAATCCTCGGAGCCTCTTTCTCTTTTGCTGCCCCCAATCCTTGGAGCCTCTTTCTCTTTTGCTGCCCCCAATCCTCGGAGCCTCTTTTTCTGCCCCCAATCCTCGGAGCCTCTTACTCTTTTGCTGCCCCCAATCCTCGGAGCCTTTTTCCTTTTGCTGCCCCAAACCTCGGAGCCTCTTTCTCTTTTGCTGCCCCCATTCCTCGGAGCCTCTTTCTCTTTTGCTGCCCCCAATCCTCGAGCCTCTTTTTCTTTTGCTGCCCCCAATCCTCGAGCCTCTTTCTCTTTTGCTGCCCCCAATCCTCGAGCCTCTTTTTCTTTTGCTGCCCCAATCCTCGGAGCCTCTTTCTCTTTTGCTGCCCCCAATCCTCGAGCCTCTTTCTCTTTTGCTGCCCCCAATCCTCGAGCCTCTTTCTCTTTGCTGCCCCAAATCCTCGAGCCTCTTTTTTTTTGCTGCCCCAATCCTCGGAGCCTCTTTCTCTTTTGCTGCCCCAATCCTCGAGCCTCTTTCTCTTTTGCTGCCCCCAATCCTCGAGCCTCTTTTCTCTTTTCTGCCCCCAATCCTCGGAGCCTCTTTCTCTTTTGCTGCCCCCAATCCTCAAGCCTCTTTCTCTTTTGCTGCCCCCAATCCTCGGAGCCTCTTTCTCTTTTGCTGCCCCCAATCCTCGGAGCCTCTTTTTCTGCCCCCAATCCTCGAGCCTCTTTCTCTTTTGCTGCCCCCAATCCTCGAGTCTCTTTTTCTTTTGCTGCCCCCAATCCTCGAAGCCTCTTTCTCTTTTGCTGCCCCAATCCTCAAGCCTCTTTTTCTTTTGCTGCCCCCAATCCTCGAGCCTCTTTTTCTTTTGCTGCCCCCAATCCTCGAGCCTCTTTCTCTTTTGCTGCCCCCAATCCTCGGAGCCTCTTTCTCTTTTGCTGCCCCCAATCCTCGGATCCTCTTTCTCTTTTGCTGCCCCCAATCCTCGGAGCCTCTTTCTCTTTTGCTGCCCCCAAATCCTCGGAGCCTCTTTCTCTTTCGCTGCCCCAATCCTCAGAGCCTCTTTCTATTTTGCTGCCCCCAATCCTTGGAGCCTCTTTCTCTTTTGCTGCCCCCAATTCTCGGAGCCTCTTTTTCTGCCCCCAATCCTCGGAGCCTCTTTCTCTTTTGCTGCCCCCAATCCTCAAGCCTCTTTCTCTTTTGCTGCCCCCAATCCTCGGAGCCTCTTTCTCTTTTGCTGCCCCCAATCCTCGGAGCCTCTTTTTCTGCCCCCAATCCTCGAAGCCTCTTTCTCTTTTGCTGCCCCAATCCTCAAGCCTCTTTTTCTTTTGCTGCCCCCAATCCTCGAGCCTCTTTTTCTTTTGGTGCCCCAATCCTCGGAGCCTCTTTTGCTGCCCCCATTCCTCGGAGCCTCTTTCTCTTTTGCTGCCCCCAATCCTCGGAGCCTCTTTCTCTTTTGCTGCCCCCAATCCTCGGAGCCTCTTTCTCTTTTGCTGCCCCCATTCCTCGGAGCCTCTTTCTCTTTTGCTGCCCCCAATCCTCGGAGCCTCTTTCTCTTGCCCTCTGTCTTTTACCTTCAGTAAATTATGTGATTTATTGTTTTACCCCAAATGGAAGCAATAAGTTTTGAGTGTAAACACTTATTTAAAGCGATAATTTAATATTAGCCCCAATAAAGATATTGGTTTCATAGAAACGCCTGAATTTTATTCTACTGCCGCTCACAGCATGGAAACCTATGGGATAACAGGAGATGTTTATATGAAGCAAAGAGGTTATACAGAGTAATAGGAGGGGTTAAAGGGAGGTTATATGGAGTGTGACCTGTGTCACTTTGAATTTGGGTTGCATGGGCATAGAAATGTATTTGCGATTAGGGATGAGCCGAACACCCCTGTGTTCGGTTCGAACTCGAACAATTTCAAAGGTTCGAGTTCGAACGCGAACCGGATCCGAACTCAATGCAAGTCAATGGGACTCAAAAGTTCGAATTTTAGAGTGCCCTCAAAGAGGGCATATATACAAGATATTTTCCATAAAATGTGAATGGGGGTCCTGGTAGTGCCCTGGGGGACAGGAAACAAGGACAAAAAGTTAAGAAAAAAACGTTTTTAAAGGGACAGTGAGTTTTCCATGAAATAAAGGATAAGAATTCTGACATTCCCCGGGACAGACCTGATTGGATCACTGGCAACAGACCTCTAGCCCTCCGATCCTTAGAAATGGTCGGGACCGCTAACCCTAACCTCTAGCAGCCACAGAGGCCAGGGAAAAAGGCAACACTGAATAAGAGTATACTGCACAACAGTATACAACAGAGATATGCAGCACACACCTTGAATGACAGGCAGCGGGTAACCAGGCAGGGACACAGAGCAAGGGTGGTTTGTAGCGGATCCCTGCTACCCTACCCGGGTAGATCCGCTGTCAGCGCCGAGCTGGTCTGGGGGTGTAGAGTCAGGGGTAGCAGGCGGTAGGGATTCGGCGGTGATCCAGCGTTTCTTTTCACGGTCCTTGCAGCGTCGCGGTTCCCCAAGCCCTGTTATCCCCAATTACTAGCCGAGGCAAGAGTAAAGGTTCAAACAGGAATGAGTTTTTAATAAAAAGCAGAACATACACGGTCCTTTTATATGGTACAGTCCCACTGTTCTCTCCCATGCCCGCCCCAGACCCCTGGAGTGAATTCTGCACAGGGGCTAGCCATAGCCCAGGTTCTGATTGGTTGGTTCCAAGACCATTGCAGGCTTCTCTCAGGTCCTCAAAAGTCTTCACTTGGGTCCACTGGTTGTTTGCAGATGAAGTCTTGACCTCACAGTGATCACATACAGTGATTTACATAACCCATTGTAAAGGGAATCAGATAGTGGGTGGCTGAGACAATATGACTCCCAACCCTTCAGAAGAGTAAACAGATAACAGATATCCAAACAGAAAGTACTTTTGCATAATCCACAAATTACTCAAACCTATTGTACATTCTATACAAAGGAAAGCATTTGCCACTAGTGGCAGGTAGTGTCTTTAAAAACCACATTTAACTAAAGAAATATAAGTCTATTTAAAACTAAAAATGAGCAATTGACAATACATTTAAAACCACACAATATAACTGAGCATAAACTAGCAGGATGGACCAGGGGAAAAACATGATTAATTGGAAGTCCAGCAACAGCTTTACATTATATCTACCAAAGGAAATTAGTTTCTATAAATAAAGGGTAAACGAAATATAACAAAATAAGAATGAAATAAAACTAAATAAATCCTGTGGCGGCCGTTCCGTCACATAGCTCTCCCAGTCCCATGATGGCAGACCCGGTGAGATCCCTCTGGGGATGTCCAGGTGTAAGTGTCTTTTAAAAAGTCTCAAGTTTGGGTTGCTGGGGCAATGCTTTGCCAACCCCCGATAGTCTTTCGGTCAGGAGTCCGTAGGGAGGAGGCTGGCCCCCGGGCTTCTCCAACTGCCCCCTTGGTTTGGACCGGTATCCGATGGACCATACAGACACCCAGGGCTGGTACCCTGCCATGGAGAAACAACCGGCCCTGGTGGGACGTCGAGGGCTTTTTCTCTTCCTGGTCTCCTAGCCCCTCGCTGGTGAGCAGCCTTGCTGACACCATTTCCTGGGGCAATGACCCGCTGGGGAGGGGTACCGCCTGTACCTTCTGTACCACAGTCAGCCGTGGGAAAAACGGGCCGATAGCACCCTTTCCTGGTGCCTCGGTCAGAAGCTGGGTGGGAGATGGGGTGACCGGTGTCTCCAGAAAAAGTGGTTGTGCATCTGGGCCGTCTGCCCAGCATCTCGGGGTCATCCAGTTGCAAATCCCAGCACCATCAACAATTCCACAATGGGAGTCTCCCACATCCTGGGGAACGGGAGCAGCAGCACGCCGTTGCTTGGCACAGGGGACACCTCCACCCTCACGCTGGTGCTCAAAACGTTGGGGAGCGAGGCCTGCCATCTCCCCTTCCGGGATTATTACCTGTCGCTGGAGAGAGGTACCGCCAGTACTCTCTACCTGGGGTAGCCGCTGCTGTGGTGGAAGGAGACCGACTGACTCCCCACCCTGGAACTCGTAATGCGGTGCACCATCACAGGCACTGTGTTCTGCTGATAGCCTCTGGCGAACTTTACTTGCCCAGTCTGATGCTTTCTCCGGCCCAGATGGCATGCTGTGCTGGAGTTGTAGGCTCTCTGCCTCCTGCGTAGCAGTGGAGGCCAGGAGCTTGGTCTGTAGTTCAGGAGAGGAGCGGATTGTCAGTCCCTGGGGCTCCTCGGTGAGAAGGTAGTTCTCCTCTTTCTCCTCAAGTTCTGCGGTGGCAGGGCAGGGTGTAGAAGGTTAGCGGTCCTCTGCCGCGGTGCAGAGGTGACATTTGAAGCTGTGGGGGGCCGCTCCCCCATGTATGAATGGCTATCCTTGATCCCTGATGCCACCAGCCAGGGCCCCGGGCTAGCTGACCTGCACTTCTCAGGCACCGTGGAACGGACCATAGCCTCATTCACAGCAGGCCGTAGCATGTCCGCTGTCCCCCGCTCCTCTATCCATACGTGGGTAGGAGCGTTTGATTGGGGTTCGGGGTTCCCTGCCGGGTACGCCAGCAATTGGCATGGGGGGGCCTGAGTCTCCCCCTCCCTTATCTGGCACACGATATTCTCCCCGGTTTCTGGAGCCTCCAGCTGGGGGCAGCGGGTAGCCGAGCTCTGTCCCAATGCCAGCTCTGCTGCTGGGTTGGGGAACCGCTCCCCTGTACATAAATTGTCCTCTTCATGCGCTGAAGTGCCTGCTGATGCAAGCAGTGAATCTGGGCAAACTCCCCCACATCTACTAGGCTCCGTGGAAAGGACTGCAGCCTCTTCCTTGGTGGGCCATGACATTGTCGCTAGCTCCTCCACCCATCCCTGAGCAGGAGCACTCCATTGGGACTCGGTCTTCTGGTGAGCCCTCGGGCCATCTGCCTGGGTGGGCCTCAATCTCACCCATTGTCTTCCAGTTCTCCTCTTTCCACAGTGGACCGCTGTCCTGACGGCTCTCGTTGGTGGAGACCGCAGTCCCATCCACCGGTGCACTTACACTGACCTTGGTAGGTGTCCGAAGCACTTCGTCACTCTGTTCCGCTGCAGGTTCTGCAGGAACGGTACTTGCTGAGTCCTCTGTCTTTTCCCCGGACGACATGCTGCGCTGCGGCTGCAGGATAGTCACCTCCTCTGTAGCAGTTGAGGCCCGGGATGCATTCTGCAGCTGGGGAGAGGGGCCGACTGCCTCCTCACCCTGGTGCTCCGAACCAGCAGAAGATCCTGAAAGTAGGTTGGCACCACCGGGTTCTGCTGGCAGCTCTTCTGCCATGTCCATCGGGGTAAGAGCGAGCAGGGGAGCGTCCTCAAACAATCTCCTGTATCCCTGCTCCAGCTCCCACTCTTGGGTGGATAGCCAGTCCAGATCACTGCTCAGCCCGAGGTCGTCAAGGTGCTCACATTCCCGAAAGTCCCGTATCTCTTCCCATCTCAGTTTATCTGTACTGCCAAAGGAGGGGTCGTCCTGGAGAGCATCAAATATTAATCCCGGGCCGCCGTAGTCATAGCCCTCCGTAGGATCTTTCCTCTCCAACTTTGGACACAGGTTGGCAGCATACCAGTCCAGTGCCCGGTACCCGTCCTCCAGCCATAGCTCCGTCTGAATCAGGTTCTCCAGTTGGGACAGTCTTTCTACCTGGGGTTGTACTCCTAGGAATGGCACCCGCAGGTCCCACAGTCTCCAGTATTTCTCACCCAAGGTAGGAAGAATCTTACCCAGGTAGTCCTGTTCAAGCTGTAGGACGTCCCTCCAGAGCTGCTGCCGTGCCGAGTTCAATTATGCCACAACACCTCTCTGCCGAAGCCTGGATCACTGTGCTGGTATCTTCCATTCCTTGGTCCCAGAACTCCTCTTCCACGACTGCAGGGGAGTATCTCCTGGGACGCTGTAGATTCCCGTGAGCTGGTACTGCAACTCGGTCACTCTGAGCTGATTGACCCCTGCCAAAATGATAGCGATCACCCCGCCGGGGGGTTGGCTCCGAACAGGGCCAGCTTCCATGTA
>RXON01002091.1:0-89929 GCA_009667805.1 Leptobrachium leishanense | reverse complement strand
GTAAAGAAAAGAGAATGCAAAATATTCGCCTCCTGTCTTTATTAAAATTAAGATTATTCTAACACCAAGGCTGGAATAATCCACAATTCTCCACCGTATTTTCGTATCTGAGTGTCCCCCGCGGCCTCAGAGTACGGTGTCCACCCGGATACGATCCGAATCGAGCGCTCTGTCCCTGCATCGAGTATCAGGGCAGAGGCGCTGCGCAGGGAGATTCGGTTCCAGAAAGACGGAGTTCCGAACCGAACGACCCAGCCGGGAACCGCGCTTCGGCGTTGCGGTAAGACCCGAACTCTCCACTGGTCCCGCCATATCCGAAACTCCCTCCCATACCGATCCGAAGCCCTCCAGTCCCGATCCGACCCGCCATCCCTTCCCGACTCGAAAACTCCACCGCCCAAGATCCGAAGAGACACCCGCCCCCCGGATCGGAAACGTTTCCCGCATAAGATCCGAAACGTTTCCACATAAGATCCGAATCTTTCTCCGCGGCTGCTAGGGCCGATTTCCACAGGCGTCCCACACCCGCAAGGTCAGGGAACCAGTTGTTCTCGGACGCTGAGTGCTGCGCGGCTCAGTGGTCGGACTGGTTCCAGGCAGGGGTCCCCTCCACCGCCCGCTAGCCCTACCCTAGGGTTACGCCAGGCCGCACGAAGACGCCGAGTGTGCGCCACTCGGTAGTCGGGCCAGCGCGTAAGCGACGGGGTCACGCAGATAGAGCACACCGCAGGGCGAACAACATCTCCACTTCCGTCATACCCCCTCTCTCCTCTCCTCCCTCCTCAACACATCCCCCCTTCTCTCTCTCCCTCCTCACACCATCCCCCCTCTCTCTCTCTCCTCCCTCCTCACACATCTCCCCCCTCCTCTCTCCCTCCCTCCTCACACATCCCCCTCTCTCCTCTCCTCCCTCCATCACATCCCCCCTCTCTCTCTCCCTCCCTCCTCACACCATCCCCCCTCTCTCTCTCTCCCTCCCTCCTCACACATCCCCCTCTCTCTCTCCTCCCTCCTCACACATCCCCTCTCTCTCTCCCTCCCTCCTCACACATCCCCCTCTCTCTCTCCCTCCCTCCTCACACATCCCCCCTCTCCTCTCTCCCTCCCTCCTCACAACATCCCCCCTCTCTCTCTCTCCCTCACACATCCCCCCTCTCTCTCTCCCTCCCTCCTCACACATCCCCCCTCTCTCTCTCCCTCCCTCCTCACACATCCCCCCTCTCTCTCTCCCTCCCTCCTCACACATCCCCCCTCTCTCTCTCCCTCCCTCCTCACACATCCCCTCTCTCTCTCCCTCCCTCCTCACACATCCCCCTCTCCTCTCCTCCCTCCTCACACATCCCCCCTCTCTCTCTCCTCCCTCCTCACACATCCCCCCTCTCTCTCTCCCTCCCTCCTCACACATCCCCCCTCTCTCTCTCCCTCCTCACACATCCCCCCTCTCTCTCTCTCCCTCCTCACACATCCCCCTCTCTCTCTCCTCCCTCCTCACACATCCCCCTCTCTCTCTCCCTCCTCAACACATCCCCCCTCTCATCTCTCCCCTCCCTCCTCACACATCCCCCTCTCTCTCTCCCCTCCACTCCTCACACATCCCCCCTCTTCTCTCCCTCCCTCCTCACACATCCCCCCTCTCTCTCTCCCTCCCTCCTCCAAATCCCCCCTCTCTCTCTCCCTCCTCACACATCCCCCTCTCTCTCTCCTCCCTCCTCACACATCCCCCCTCTCTCTCTCCCCCCTCCTCACACATCCCCTCTCTCTCTCCCTCCCTCCTCACACATCCCCCTCTCTCTCTCCTCCCTCCTCCACACATCCCCTCTCTCTCTCCCTCCCTTCTCACACATCCCCTCTCTCTCTCCCTCCTCACACATCCCCTCCTCTCTCTCCCTCCCTCCTCACACATCCCCCCTCTCTCTCTCCCTCCCTCCTCACACATTCCCCCCTCTCTCCCTCCTCTCCACACATCCCCCTCTCTCCCTCCCTCCTCAACACTCCACCCCTCTCTCCTCACACAGTCTCCTCCTCACACAGTCTCTCCTCACACAGTCTCTTCACACAGCTCTCCTCACACAGTCTCTCCTCACACAGTCTCTCCTCACACAGTCCTCCTCACACAGTCTCTCCTCACACAGTCTCTCCTCACACAGTCTCTCCTCACACAGTCTCTCCTCACACAGTCTCTCCTCACACAGTCTCTCCTCACACAGTCTCTCCTCACACAGTCTCTCCTCACACAGTCTCTCCTCACTGTCTCTCCCAACACAGTCTCTCTCCTCAACAAGTTCTCTCTCCCACACACAGTCTCTCTCCTCACACACAGTCTCCTCTCCTCACACACAGTCTCTCTCCTCACACACAGTCTCTCTCCTCACACAGTCTCTCTCTCTCTCTCTCCTCACACAGTCTCTCTCTCTCTCCTCACACAGTCTCTCTCTCCTCACACAGTCTCTCTCTCTCTCCTCACACAGTCTCTCTCTCTCTCCTCACACAGTCTCTCTCTCTCTCCTCACACAGTCTCTCTCTCTCTCCTCACACAGTCTCTCTCTCCTCACACAGTCTCTCTCCTCACACAGTCTCTCTCTCCTCACACAGTCTCTCTCCTCACACAGTGTCTCTCTCTCTCTCACACAGTGTCTCTCTCTCTCCTCACACAGTGTCTCTCTCTCTCCTCACACAGTGTCTCTCTCTCTCCTCACACAGTGTCTCTCTCTCTCCTCACACAGTGTCTCTCTCTCTCCTCACACAGTGTCTCTCTCTCTCCTCACACAGTCTTCTCTCTCTCCTCACAGTGTCTCTCTCTCTCCTCACACAGTGTCTCTCTCTCTCTCCTCACACAGTGTCTCTCTCTCCTCACAGTGTCTCTCTCTCTCCTCACACAGTGTCTCTCTCTCTCCTCACACAGTGTCTCTCTCTCTCCTCGTCTCTCTCTCTCCTCACACAGTCTCTCTCTCCTCACACAGTCTCTCTCTCCTCACACAGTCTCTCTCTCCTCACACAGTCTCTCTCTCCTCACACAGTCTCTCTCTCCTCACACAGTCTCTCTCTCCTCACACAGTCTCTCTCTCTCCTCACACAGTCTCTCTCCTCACACACAGTCTCTCTCCTCACACACAGTCTCTCTCCTCACACACAGTCTCTCTCCTCACACACAGTCTCTCTCTCTCACACACAGTCTCTCTCCTCACACACAGTCTCTCTCTCCTCACACAGTCTCTCTCCTCACACACAGTCTCTCTCCTCACACACAGTCTCTCTCCTCACACACAGTCTCTCTCCTCACACACAGTCTCTCTCCTCACACACAGTCTCTCTCCTCACACACAGTCTCTCTCCTCACACACAGTCTCTCTCCTCACACACAGTCTCTCTCCTCACACAGTCTCTCTCCTCACACAGTCTCTCTCCTCACACAGTCTCTCTCCTCACACAGTGTCTCTCTCTCTCCTCACACAGTGTCTCTCTCTCTCCTCACACAGTCTCTCTCTCTCTCCTCACACAGTCTCTCTCCCTCTCCTCACACAGTCTCTCCTCACACAGTCTCTCTCTACAGTCTCTCTCTCCTCACACAGTCTCTCTCTCCTCACACAGTCTCTCCTTCCTCACAGTCTCTCCTCACACAGTTCTCTCTTCTCACACAGTCTCTCCTCACACATCCTCTCAGTCTCTCTCTCTCTCTCCTCACACAGTCTCTTCTCTCTCTCTCTCCTCACACAGTCTCTCTCTCTCTCCTCACACAGTCTCTCTCTCTCCTCACACAGTCTCTCTCTCTCCTCACACAGTCTCTCTCTCTCCTCACACAGTCTCTCTCTCTCCTCACACAGTCTCTCTCTCTCTCTCCTCACACAGTCTCTTCTCTCTCTCCTCACACAGTCTCTCCTCACACAGTCTCTCTCCTCACACAGTCTCTCTCCTCACACAGTCTCTCTCCTCACACAGTCTCTCCCCTCACACAGTCTCTCCCTCTCCTCACACAGTCTCTCCTCTCTCCTCACACAGTCTCTCCTCTCCTCACACAGTCTCTCTCTCTCTCCTCACACAGTCTCTCCCTCTCCTCACACAGTCTCTCCTCTCTCCTCACACAGTCTCTCTCTCTCCTCACACAGTCTCTCTCTCCTCACACAGTCTCTCTCTCCTCACACAGTCTCTCTCTCCTCACACAGTCTCTCTCTCCTCACACAGTCTCTCCTCACAGTCTCTCCTCACACAGTCTCTCCTCACAGTGTCTCTCCTCACAGTCTCTCCTCAACAGTCTCTCCTCACACAGTCTCTCCTCACACAGTCTCTCCGCTCACACAGTCTCTCCGCTCACACAGTCTCTCCGCTCACACAGTCTCTCCTCTCACACAGTCTCTCCTCTCACACAGTCTCTCCTCTCACACAGTCTCTCCTCTCACACAGTCTCTCCTCTCACACAGTCTCTCTCTCCTCACACAGTCTCTCCTCTCACACAGTCTCTCTCTCTCCTCTCACACAGTCTCTCCTCACACAGTCTCTCCTCACACAGTCTCTCCTCACACAGTCTCTCTCTCTCCTCACAGTCTCTCTCTCTCCTCACAGTCTCTCTCTCTCCTCACAGTCTCTCTCTCTCCTCACAGTCTCTCTCTCTCCTCACACAGTCTCTCCTCACACAGTCTCTCCTCACACAGTCTCTCTCTCCTCACACAGTCTCTCTCTCCTCACACAGTCTCTCTCTCCTCACACAGTCTCTCTCCTCACACAGTCTCTCCTCACACAGTCTCTCTCTCCTCACACAGTCTCTCTCCTCACACAGTCTCTCTCCTCACACAGTCTCTCTCCTCACACAGTCTCTCTCCTCACACAGTCTCTCCTCACACAGTCTCTCTCTCCTCACACAGTCTCTCTCCTCACACAGTCTCTCTCCTCACACAGTCTCTCTCCTCACACAGTCTCTCTCCTCACACAGTCCATTTCTCGCTCAGGCCTCGTGGAGGGGATTATGGGATTTCTCGGGACTCCTCTCAGGCCCGGTCTGCCCTCTCCAAACCGGGGCACACAATCCTGATCGCCGCCTTCCTGACAATGCGGGAGAATCCCCCGGGACTCACCAACATGACGGCGGTAGCCATGGAGTCCCCCTCACCGCTCGGCAGCAGGATCTGATGGGAGCTCTCGCCAAGCTTGCAGGCCACGGAGCAGAGATCCCGCGAGATGTGCGGGTGATCTCGCGAGGCGTCGCGCCTGGCAATGCGCTCGGTGACCGTGGGTGATCTCGCGAGAGTCCAGCGGGGGGGGGGGGGATTTGATCTCGCGAGATATTTTGAAAGCGATAATGGTAAATGACGGAAAGGTAGTAGGTTCCCAGGAGTCGCACGTTGATGACGTAGCCAAGCGCTACAGAAGAACCGTGCGGCCCGAGAGCAGCCCCGCTTACAACAACACGTGACACGAGATAACGTGAGAGAACCCGCGGAGCATCACGGGATGTGTGGCAAAACAGAGAGTTACGGCGTCACGTGATGCAGCTCTACCTCCAATACCGATAGCACTTTAACCCTTTCGCTGCTGAGCCTTTTCCCGCCTGTGTGCTCAGCTCATTTTTACCGCTTTCGCTCATCATGTTTAAACGCGATTTGAAGTCACATTTTATTACACGACCCAGACATGTTATATATCATTCTTTCCGGCAGATTCATAATATGTCATTATTATATGTATACGTCATGTCCTGTCTGTATATTATAACAAAAAATACAATAAAATATGAATTTTCAATCATTTATAAAGTGGTTTTTTTTTAACATGCGAGCGTTTGCGGTTATATTATTATTATTCTTTATTTATTCTATATTATCTGTGGGCTGCGCTTGTTAACAAAAAATTTAATTGGGTCTTTTCGTGACGGAACCGTTCTCTTCCGCCTGTCCTGACTCTCCAGACACCCCTTCGTTGAGGTCAGCCCGGCTACTGGGAGCGCTGTCCTCAGCGCCTCGAGCAGCTTGACCCGCCTGCTTCTGTTTCTCTGCCCTGGAGCCGTTAGGAATTTCCAGAAGGCCGCTCTGTGCCTTCTGAGGTTGAGTGTGTAGTGTAGCGTAGCTGAAGGAGACACCAGACACAGCTGTATGTTCCAACAGGATTCTCTCTATCGGAGCTCTTTAATGAACAAAAACGCCACAATTTATGCTGAGATCCAACAGCCATAATTTGCATAAATGACCCACATTGACCTACTAAAATGCTAATTACATTATGTCAGATATTTACAATAAACATTCCTCTTTCTTCATATCACACATCATTTACAGAATCGATTGTAAAGGAAATCAGTTAGGTTTTGGCAGAGACAATGGTGACTCCCAACCTCTGAGACATGTAAACAGATAGCAGATGAACAAAGAGAAAACCCTTTTGCCTAATCACAAATTACTCAAACCTATTTTACAATCTATACGAAAGAAAGCATTTGAACTCGCTGCAGGTAGTATCTTTAAAAAAAAAAAACACACATTTCTACCTAAAGAAATATAAGTATATTTAAAACTAAAGCTACGCAATTTACACTAAACTAACCCAAACTAAAACCAAACAATGTAAAATATATTTAAAATCACACAATATAAATGAACACAAAGTCTCTTGGGGTCTGAAGCGCAGAGCGCCACGTCAGCTCCATGACACTCTTTACATTTTTTTTGGGGGTAAATTTATGAGATTTTTAACACGCACCCCATACAAAAATCGTTAGTGCAGCATTATTGTCCACATTATAATTCAAATGGGAACAATATTGCTGCATTAACAAAACAAAAACTTGTGTATTTTTTTTTTAAAATATGTTTTTATTTTTAATATTAACCCTACCTGCCACGGATCGGGAGATAGGGGGTTCCAATGAACCCCCTATCTCCACCATTGGTGGTAGTTAGGGGTTAACTCTAAAACTGATGTCATCACGTTATGCACGATGACGCCAGTCGTCAGGGGGAGATCCCGGAAGCTTGGCCAACACCCAATATGTCGGCCAAGCTCCGGGAGAGTCAATTTGGAGGGAAGCCATTGGGGATAATCCAATAGGATGCATCCCTGGGGGTTACGTCGGGCCTTGTCTAGGGTTGTTCTTAGCCTAACAGTGCATCACTTGTGCCATCGTTCGACAGATAATGGAGAGCCCAGGAACAAAGAAGTGTGGTTCTAGTTGTTGCTCCATGGTGTCTCTTCCTCCATGAGTACTGGCATGAAAAGTTCTGACAACTTCAGGCGCTAGTAAGACAGGCAAGACTATTTGCTTGTTGGTCAACTGGAACCATCCATCCTCTCTGTATTCACCAGGTCCTTCGGAAAGCCATTTCTTCTCCTTCTCAGTGTATGCAGGTGTCCACTGATCCAACGGAGTTGGCAACAAGGGAGCCATCATAGGACAAGGCTACTTGTAATCCTCGAGTCCTTCTCTGGGTCCCCAGATGAACTCGCTCTTCGGGTCATAATTTTCCCATGCGAAATAGATCAGATCTTGCTGTTCTCGTTCATTCTTTACAGTGAACATAAAGTGATTCAGCACGCTCTCCTTTACGTTTTTCAGGCATTTTTCATCAAGTGTTTCTTTCAGGAAGAACTTCACCAACGGGGCCTGGTACTGTTCGGCTCTCAATTCTCCCAGACACTTCAGGATTCGTGTAATTCGCAGAATATTATGGCTGTTGGCATTCAAGTTGTCAAATCTTTCTGAGAGATTTTCAGCCCGTTCAACTTCGACTTCTCCTTCAACCTCTCCATCCTCCCCCACTACTTTTACTCCGAAGAATTTCAGCATTATCTTGTAGGCTCTGATGAGCTGTAGCTGGATTTCTTCGGTGTTCCTCATAAGGTCTTTTTCATGTGGCTTTAGTGGGTAGGCCCACTGATTACGGCCTTGTTCTGGAAGGGGAAATAGCCACTGAATGTAACAATGATTCTGTTCAAGCAATTTGTGGTCAGAGTCCCATTTGTGAAGGAGCACTTCAATATATTCTCCATTAGGTTCAAAACGTCGTCTATTCATGTAGAATTCATAGTTTGGCATGTCGGTGTACAGCATGGGAATCTTCTTGCTTCCTAGTAGCCAAGCAGGATAGCACCTTGCTTAGAGAAGAACCATCATGAACCATGTCAGTAGTGCGGGTATTTCTTGCAGCCTCTTTGGCAGCTCGGTCAGCCGTCCTGTTTCCGCAGGGTATCTCTTTGTTGCCTTTCTGATGGCCTTGGCAATGAATGATACTGACAGCGTTAGGCTTCCATACAGCATCTAGTAATTTCAGTGGAGTATTTCACTCTTCTACCTATCGACGTCAGAAGTCCCCTTTCTTTGTATAAAGCACCATGTGCATGGACAGTCATAAATGCATATTTAGAATGCGTAAAGATGTTCACTCTTGTCCATAGACAGTTCTAGGCCTCTTGTCAGTGCCACAATTTCTGCTAATTGTGCTGATGTGCCAGGTGGCAAGGACTTTGCCTCTAAAATTTCTTCCATTGTAACTACAGCATAATCTTTTGCCATCTTCAATATAGCTACTGCCATCAGTAAAGAATTGCAGGTCGTAGTTGTCTAGGGGTATATCTCTCAAATCAGGCCTGCTACTGAACACTACGTCCATAACTTGGAAGGACTCATGACTCGGATCCTCCGAGGAGCCAGGAAGCAACATGGCAGGAATCAATGTAGAGATGAGGTCCAAATGAACACGTGGATTTTCACACATCATGGCTAGGTACTTTGTCATCCGGCTATTGCTGAACCAGTAGCTTCCTTTGAAATCCAGCAGGGCTTTCACCGCATGAGGGACCTTGGCGTAAATAACTTGTCCCAACGTGAGTTTATCAGCTTTGGTTATCAACATGGCAGCAGCAGCCACAGCTCTGAGACAAGGTGGTAGGCTGCAGGCCACAGTATCCAATTGTTTAGACAGATAGGCCAAGAGCCCAGGTATTGAATCAGGACTCCAGTTGCAGTGTGGTTATGTTCATGCACATAAAGGTGAAAGGGCTTACTGTGGTCAGGTAGGCCCAAGGCTGGGGCCTCTATCAACAAAGTCTTTAATTTGAGAAACACTGCTGTCTGCTCTTCTTCCCAAACGAAGGGGTCTTTTTCGCCCCCTTTGTAGCATGGTACAGTGGTTTTTCAATTTCTGTGAAGTTGGGGATCCACAGACGGCAGAATCCTGCTGCACCTAGGAATTCTCGTATTTGGCGCTGCGTCTGTGGCTGCGGAATACGACATACTGCTTCTTTGCATTCAGGACCCAATGCGTGTTTGGTCACTGTTAGTTGGAAGCCTAGATATTTCACACTGTGTCTTCAAATCTGTGCTTTCTTTTTAGAAACTTTGTAGCCCATTCGCCATAGGAGGTACTGAAGTGCTTTCGTTGCAGCTAAGCAGTCTTTTTCTGTTGGGGATGCAAGCAATAAATCATCAACATAGTGTAACAGTACAACTTTGTCTGGCTGAGAGTTGAAGGACAGGAGGTCCTGGCACAGGGCGCAGCCGAAGATAGTGGGCAAGTCCTTGAAACCTTGAGGGAGGCGTGTCCAGGTCATTTGGTGCCTTGACACGGTTTTAGAATCTCCCACTGGAACGCAAATAGGGGCTGGCTTGCAGGGCGAGGTGGATACAGAAGAAGGCGTCCTTTAGATCAAGCACGGTGTAGTACTGTGTACTTCTGGGTATGAGCGCCAGTAGGTTTTAGGGATTGGGAACAACGGGATGTAAAGTTACAGTAGCATCATTAATAGCTCTTAAGTCCTGCACAGGGCGATATTCTTGTGACCCTTTCTGCACGGGTAATAACTGAGTATTCCATGGTGACACGCAGAATTTTAATATACCGTGGCTCTGCAATCTCTGTAAATGAGCCTGAATGCTCTGTTTGGCTTTCTGAGGAATGTGGTATTGTCGGAGTGCTACGGGCACAGCTCCTGGCTTCAAATCAACATACACGGGAGGAATATTCACAGCTAATCCTGACGGATTTTCTTCTGCCCACACCCCGGGACTGCCAAGGGATAGTACATGCTGATCTAGGGCAATGGGTGAGGGTGTTACGACTGTTCTCCACTCTTCCTCCCTTGGCATAACCAGTGCTATTTTACCAGGCGGTGAATCTGGTTTGGCCTGGCTGTGCTGCCAGATAGAGCTACCGGTCTCCGGTAGGTCTAACTTAGCGTGTCCCCCAGGAAGGAAAGTAATTTGGGCTTGCGATTTAAAGAGAAGATCCCGTCCCAAGAGCTGGATGGGACATTCGGGCATATACAGAAACTGATGCTCAACCTGGTGCCCTCCTAAACTACAAATTCGTGCAGCAAGGAAAGGATACTTAGCCGTTATACCCAAAGCGCCCACAATGTCTGTTTCCCCAACCGACAAAGGTGCAATAGGCTGCGCTACAACAGAATGTTCAGCCCCATTATCAATAATGAAAAGTTTGTCCTCATTTCCCACTCTCATTAAGACCATGGGCTCGCTGGTTCCGAGCGGGATCGGCCCTGGTCTGTGTCAATAAGGGGCCGGTCCCATGAAGGATGCTCCGGCCAAACCCACAAAATCACCCCCATTACCCTCAGATCTCTCATACCTCCCATTCAGAACTTGCACATGGGTCATCCCACTCCCAGGGTTGACACTTTCTGCCCTGGTTCCTGCAGCTAACTTAGGACACTGATTTTTCCAATGTCCGCCTAATTTGCAGAATGCGCACTGATTTGTGCCCAAATTCAATTGACCACCTCTCCCTCTTGTACCCCGGCCTTGGCGTCTTCCTCCGTCTGTGCTATTCCTGTCCACTCCTCCCGCTACTCCTGTTCCCTCCCTCTCTACCAAAGCAATGGCCAGCAGGCTAGCGCTCACTCTCAGCTTCCTCCCCTCCTCTCTCTTCTCTAAATCCCTATTATGGAACACTTTATTTGCAATTTCAATTAACTGACTAATATTCATGGCAATAAAACCTTCTTGCCTCTGCAGTTTATTTTGTATATCCCTCTGTGCTTGGCTAACGAACGAGGTGTTTATCATGCGGTGGTTCTCTGCCGCTTCAGGGTCTAGCGGGCTAAATATGCGATATGCCTCAATCAGCCTTTCCAGGTACGCGCTATGGGTTTCTTTAGCTCCCTGCATTACTTCGGATATCTTCCCCATATTCACGGGTTTCTTAGACCCTGTTTTTATGCTAGTCAGGACTGCGGCACTCTAATATCGAAGATGGGACATCCCCACATCGGTATATGGCCACTGTTGATCTATATTCGGATAGTGTTCAGCCACCCACACCTCTGGATTAGCGTGACCCTCCTCTACCGCCACGGTTTCCAAATATTTAAGGGCATTTGTGCTAATCCTACCCCTTTCCTGGGTAGTAAACAGAGTTAACATGAGCTACCTGACAATCAGCCCATGTGGGATTGTGTGCTGCCATAATAGACTCCACCAGACTCATTATACATGCAGGCTTCTCGGTGTAGGGAGGGGTTTGGGCTTTCCAATTAAACAGATCAGTGGTCGTGAAAGGGACATCCACCATCTACAATCGGCCCAGGTGTTGTACGCAAGGGCAGTTGGAATTTACCTTGGTACTGATAAACCTCACGGGGTCTCGCAATACTGTTGCCAGCCCGGGTTACAGCCTTAAGCTCCGGAGGCACAATCTGAGTGGGGAACACAAACTGAGGAGCCAACCTGGGGTTTTCTATATCATATGTCCCCCTCTCCGGGGAGTCCCTCTTTCCTGAAGTAACAATCACTTGCCCATCCACCGCTGCCGCTTCCTTAAGGGGGGCAGGTGGAGCTGAAGGGTCCACAGGTAAGGGATTAGCAGCTCCCATGGACCCCGCTCCCAGCTGTGCTGTCATGGCATTAAGGGTCTGAAGTGCCACCACGTAATGGAATGGGTAAGGTGGAGGAGGGAAATTAATATCATCGGAGTGTTCCGTTAAGACGGGGGTTACGGGCTTATGCTGCGCGCAGCCATCTTTCTTTTTTACAGCTAACATAACGTGGTGACTCTTATCCTTCACACAATATCTCCAAATATCTATGTACGGATACTGATCTGGGTGTTCAGGAGGATTCCCCGTAACCTTGCAATAAACCTTCTGTATTAACACGGGATCCATGGACCCCTCCCTCGGCCACTCAGGGACTAGGGTGGGCCATTCTAAAGTGCACAGGGTTTGCCGTCTTTCTTTACTTAATTCAATACATCTTGGTGTACCTTGTACAGAACCTTAAAATTGCTCGCATCCCAGTTTCCTGCAGCCCCAAAAAAATAAATAAAAAAAATAAAAAGGGGGGGTGGGATAAAAGAAAAAAAATGGATCCCTGTAGACAATAAAGGGGCCAACCTCTGCAAAGTCTAGAATATAAAGTCTCACGGGGAAGACAACAGGTGGGAGTAAGGGAGGGGGTGGGGAAAAAAAGTCTTCAAATAAAATTCACAGCAAAATAGGGGGTGGGGGTGTCAGCATTGTGGAAGGGGTATATCGTGGCAAAGGATCATCAGCTCGAGTCCCGGAACATGGGGAAGGCCAAGGCCCACTGTGCAGCGATTGGGGGGGACTGCAGGCCCAAAGGATAATCATCGTAGTTGGCAAACATCATGTGGGCACAGAGCCATCCAGCGGGAGGTTGACATAGCCGGGACACGGCAGAAGCAAGACCATCTCCAAGGTCCCCAGCAACCAAGACCAGCCAACAGTCGTCAGGTTCCTCGGACGTCACCTCAGGAGGCACTGCGCCTAGGTGCTCCACCGAAATCCTCCGGACTGGGCACCGCACATCGAGCGATGGGGAAGGTGGACCCGGCAGGTCAGCAGCCAGAGCCACAGGAGCACCAGGTAAGTCAGCCAGCAGATTCCGAGGCTGCGCCCCAGCAGGTATAGACTGGGATGGAGGTGATCCACTCTGCACACTGGCGTCCTGCTTACTCACAGCAGACATGGCAGCGTCAGTTGGCTCCACGGTCACAAGCCGCCCGGTAGACTCCCCGTCCAGCCATCCAGACATCCGCAGCGAAGCGCACCACTCCTCCCGCAACTCAGCAAGCACGGCTAGGAGCATCGTCAGCGGCGCTGAGTCATCATTGGACAGCTGCAGGGGTGGGGAAGGTGGCCCTGGAGGCAGCACCAGTATGTGAAGGTCAGCAATCTCCATGGCACTTGAGTTCACCGCCAGACCGGAGTCTCCGTCTCTCCACCAGTTCGCTCCACAAAGCAGAGAAGAATCAGTGGTCACCGCTGAAACACCAGCAACTCCGGAGCAGGCAGTCAAAATGTCCGTCTGCTGTTAGGCCGCAAAAAGCAGCACGGCACTCAGGCGGCGCAATAAGAAGCAGCAGAGCGGGGCCACAAGTCCCAAACACCTCCCCAGGTCGGCAGGAACTTGGGGTACTAAAACAGTTGCCTTCTTCGACAGTGGGATATGAAAAACAATGCCTAAAAGGCCAAGTCGTTAGACAGCTCAGCAGAAACACGTCCACACTCCTCAACAGTCAGCTCCGCCCCGTAACATGTATTTTAAAGGAGTCTCCCCCACCATTCCCTTTTTAGGACGAGATGTACCGTTACCCATCTTTAATACAGATGTAATCCCACGAACAAAATCAGTTTTAATTTACAGTCTGGTATTTCACTCAACAGTGCTTTCGTGTCTTTGGCACTTCCTCTTTTAGTGGCCGCTTTAGTCGCCTAAAGACGAAACCGCACATACTCGGAGTCCACTCTCAGATTTGCAACGGGTAGGTGCACGTTCACTCACAGCACGCTCAGCACACACTATACCAAATACATTCAGCAGAAGACAATTCCGCGACTGTCCGCTCTATCAGCTAGAGGATCACTACGTATTCTGTGACTAACAACACATCTGCAAGTACCATTTGCCCGGGGCTAGGAGCCCTCCAAGACACCCTTAATCTACAGCTACCAATGGTCCGTTAAGACACCCTCAATCTACACAGAACTCGAAGCAATCACTACTCGGGGCTATCTGCCCACTCTAAACTAACATCACCATATACTCGTATAGTATCACAAGACCGGGGGCAACTTCCCACCGGAATTTACTCAATCCTTAACTATCTTAATCACAAACTGCCAAATTGGTATCCAGTCTGCCAGGTACAGCCCCAGTGACTATCAATCAGTGCCCCACTATTGATCAGACCCGGTGCTCATGTTGGCCAGTCCCGGAATACCAATGGAACCCGTACATAGTTCTCTTCCCCAACTTCGATCAGGGTGCAAACAAACAAATAGGTTACCTGTTCAGACGCTGCGCTGGACGCTGTTTCCTGAAACTCGGTGATGTCCCAGTTCCCGGGCCGGGAGTCCGTTAGGGACGAGTCGAGCTCCACTTAGCATGAAGTCCCACTTGGCTCCTGTAGATGTCAGTTCACCTTCAACGGACACCCAGCCTCCGGGACCACTCGGGCTTGCAGTCAACCGCTACTGTCCGGTAGCCACCGTCGATCCGCTGCCAACCGTTCCCGGACGAGCCCCCAGAAATGTTACCGGCAATCAACTGGTTTGTTCAGGAGACGGTCGGCACGGTGCGGACAATGACAGGCCAGACACGAGTCAATGGCAGGAAAAAGCTTTCTTTATTATGACGTCAGACTCAAGCTGGATTGTATCGCAACGGTCAAGTGAAGACTTCGGGACAGAGATACAACTCTTATACATTGATCAGTAACAAGGTACATCCCAGGTACATCCCCTGGGCAAATGTGCCCTCCCTCTAACTTGGAAACATAGAACATTCCACAATTTTGCCTTTTCTTATACAAGTAGGACATTTAGTTGATTTAGAAGCTTGTTAGATCCTGCCAATGTCTTCCCACAGCGGTCCTGTCCTCCCCAACCTGATAAGGCCCCAGCTGCACTAAAGGAATCCTTTGTTCTTGCTTTACCCAGGTCTGGGACTTTCACGGCCTTCGGTACCTTCACTGCCAGGTACAGCCCCAGTGACTATCAATAAGTGCCACACTATTGATCAGACCCGGTGCTCATGTTGGCCAGTCCCGGAATACCAATGGAACCCGGACACAGTTCCCTTCCCCAACTTCGGTCAGGGTGCAAACAAACAAATAGGTTACCTGTTCAGATGCTGCGCTGGACGCTGTTTCCCGGTTAAATTAGTATTAAATCAGTTTCTTGGCACCTCTATTTATTCTGGCCGGATTCTTCTTCTAATTGCTACACCAGAGACCTCTGGAATGTTAGAATCTATCAGGGTTATTCAAAGAGAATCGAAAGTCACCGCAAGTTCGGTGACTTTTCGTTCTCTTCAATTTGGTGCGATTTGGCGAATCCCATTTTATATATTCAGCAAGCACCACAGGGCCGTCGTAGTGCAGGTAAAAGCCGCCGCAAACCCGACGAAACACTCACCGCAAAACCTGGCGAAGGCACACCGAAACCCGCAAAAACATCTGGATTAACCCCGCCGAACATGCCAGAGAAACCCGAGCAGCCGCCGATCACAGCGCAGAGAAGCTGCCGGAAAAAGCTGACATCGCAGACAAATGGAGTGAAAAAAAAACCAGTACGCTTGAATGTTTGAAAAGTGAAACGCTGTTTGCAAAGAAACTACTGAACGAAAATGTCTGAAATTTACATATAAAATCCAATGAATGATAATAAAAAGGCTGTTACAGAAAAATGAAGAAACGATTTAACCCTTTCGCTGCTGAGGCTTTTCCCGCCCATATGCTGAGGTCATTTTTACCTGTTTTGCGCATCATGTTTAAACGTGTTTTGAAGGCTTATTTTAGTATATGACCCAGACATATTATATATCGTTCTTTCCGTCAGACTCGGTAGATTCATAATATGTCATTATTATATGTATACGTTATGTCATGTCTGTATATTATAACAAAAAATGCAATAAAATATGTATTTTCAATAATTTACAATGTGTAAAGTGTTTTTTTCCACATTTTAACATGCGAGCAATTGCGGTTATATTTTGTATGGGGTGCGCTTGTTAAAAAAATTAGAGATGGGGTCTCGTTACATTTTTTTTTGGGGAAAATGACACTATTTTTAACAAACGCACCGCATACAAAAATCGTTAGTGCAGCATCATTGTTCACATTATAATTGAAATGGGAACAATATTGCTGCATTAACAAACCCAAAAAAAAAAAAAAAAGTGTTTAATTTTTTTTTTTAATTTTTTTTTTTTATTTTTTTTTTATTTTTATTTTTTACAAAATTTTTCACTGTAGTGTTTGGTATCGTTGGAACGGCCATGCTCTGGCCGATCCAACGATACCAAAATTTAACCCCTAACTGCCACGGATCGGGAGATAGGGAGTTCATTGGAACTCCCTATCTCCACAGTTGGTGGCAGTTAGGGGTTAAGTCTAGGACTGGCGTCATCGTGCTACGCACGATGACGCCAGTCCTCTGGGGGAGTTCCCGGAGGCTTGGCCGACATCCAAGATGTCGGCCAGCTCCGGGAAAGGATCGCGAACCGGCGCTTTTCAGCGCCGATTCGCGATCCAGCTCCCCAGGGGTTAATGCCAGGCATCATTTGGAAGGGCAGGCTGTGCCCTTCCAAATGATGCCTGGGTTAACCCCCTGTGCGCCGCCGATCGGGAGGGAGAGAGGTCCGAAGGACCTCCCCCCCCTCCCTTTCAGGCGCCTCCTCCGCACATGCGGGGGGGGGCGCCTGAATTAGGTGTCATCGCGCCCCCGCGATGACACCTAATTCTGGCGGCTGCTGGTCCGGATGCCGGGCTGACATCCAGGATGTCAGCCCGCACCGGAGGGGCCAGCGATCGGCCGGAACCCGGCCGAACGTTGACCCCAATGTGAGGACGCGCTCAGCGCGTCCTCAGCACACCAGCGGGAATGCTGAGGACGCGCTGAGCGCGTCCTTAGCATTCAAGTGGTTAAAAAAAAACGAACAAAAATTTTCGCAACAAAATCCCGAAAAATGCGTAAAAGATCCTAAAAAATCTAAAAATAAAGAGACTCTTTACTGCAGAATATTATAATAAACGGTTTATTAGATATTGAATTAAAACGGGAATATTTTTAACATTGAAGCCTATGGGATTCGCCTGAATAAACCTGTCGAATGAAACCGCCGAATGGCAGGGCATTAGGGGAACTTTTCACTGCTGGTTTGTGCTCTCTGAATAGATGAAGCATTGCTTCTCTATGGGGATTTCACTGCCCTCGAACATGCACCGAACAGGCACCGTATGTGCAGGCAATTCGCCAGGATTTGGTGAACTGCCTGCTGTCTGAATAGCCGAATGGCCAAGAAAGGTAACCGAACAATGAATTTCACTGTTCTGTTACATTTCGGCCACAATTCGGATCTCTTTGAATAACCCTGTATGTAAACTCATCTAAAGTCAGTTAGTAATCTCTATGTACAATTGCTCTTACCATGGCTCCTGTTAAAGATGGCCGCCGGTATACAAGATGGCCGCCAATTTCTGAGCCATTCCTGTCACACTCAGGCGAAGCTTAAATCTGGCCGTCCACTGGCACCGTAGTTGGGCGTCCGACTTGGTGCAGGGTCTTCCAGTGAAAGCGTCTGTGGACAACCCTGGTCGGACGATGGACAGGCTGCCGCAAAAAAAAAAAAAATGTCTCTGCTGCTCGGCTCTAAAAACGCCCCCGTCCATCGCAGCCGAAGCGGGGAAAAAGAGAAAAAAAACTCACCAGGCTGCAAGGGGGGGGGGGGATATTAATCCCCTCTGTCCCTGCAACATTGAATGCAGCCGGCTTGAAAAAAAAAGATGCAAGAGAAAAAAAAGCCTTGTCTTTTTTTTTAAAAAACAAATCCAGAAAAATACATTAAAAATTCAATAAATTAAAAGTTTTTTTTTGCTGCGGAATAAAAAAAGAATAAAAGCGAAAATATTTTTTATGTGGAATCCTATGGACTTCGTGCTTTTTCACGTTTCCCCCAAGCACAACGGTTTTACTATACAATGCATCTTTTCACATCTCCCTGCCGCGGCACAGCGGTTTTACTATACAATGCATCTTTTCACATCTCCCTGCCGCCGCACAGCGGTTTTACTATACAATGCATCTTTTCACATCTCCCTGCCGCCGCACAGCGGTTTTACTATACAATGCATCTTTTCACATCTCCCTGCCGCGGCACAGCGGTTTTACTATACAATGCATCTTTTCACATCTCCCTGCCGCCGCACAGCGGTTTTACTATACAATGCATCTTTTCACATCTCCCTGCCGCAGCACAGCGGTTTTACTATACAATGCATCTTTTCACATCTCCCTGTTGTGGCACAGCAATTTTACTATACAATGCATCTTTTCACGGCAGTTTTACTATACTGTGTATCTTTTGACGATATAAGGCTAATAGCGATATAAGACAAATTTTACAGGCATATTGGCCAATTTTAACAGCAAATGATGAGCTGACGCAAGTTATTTTGCCAACTACGCGAAGAGTGTATCCCTATGGAAGCGCTCAAAGTTAGGGAGGGATGTCTTGAGGTAATGGTGATGCAGCCTGTGTTGAAGGTATATGGACAGCAGTGTAAGGTGTGGAGGAGAAAAGCCTTCAAAGGCGCATCCTAATGTAATATGTAACCACTTTTAGTAGTGTTTAATATAATCGAATATCAGTACAATATTGTTAGTTGTATTGACGTGAGTGCGAGAATTGCATATCTTAGGGGTATATCGCCACCTAGTGCCCTATAGGGGTACAAGTTTTGGTAGAAATCAAATTATATTTGAAGTTACAAACATATTTTGCCACCTGCCACATTTACTACAAGGCGAGGGTGAAATATTCGAGATGAAGTTTGCCACAGCCATCTTAAAGGAACACTCCACTCAAAAATCCCCCTCCCCCCCATTTTTTTTATCTTACTCTATCCCTATTCCCTTAATAAATCGTTAGGGATTTTTTTTTTTTGTAACTGTAATACTTACCCTAAAATCCACTTGTTTCCAGCGGCGTCTTTTTCTTTTTTAATACTCACCTCCCTCCTCTTCCGCTCCCGTCCTTCTTGAGTCTTCTTGCCTTCTGGTTTACGTGGGAAGCGCGCATGCGCGCCTCTCACGTAAGCCAGCCAATCGGCAGGCTTCCTCCCGGCTCCCTCTGAGGATTAGTGTTGTGCGAAAGAGGATGCGCGCAACACTAACCCTCAGCCGCTGCCGCCAGCTACTGCGGCGAGTTAGAGACGTCATCGCGCTGAAAGCTGAAAGCGCAATGACGTCTCCTACTCGGCAATAGTCGTCAGAAGCGGGAAATATGAATCCCGCTCTGCTGACTGACAGCTGGGAGGGTGGAGTAAACTCCTCCACCTCTCTCAGCTGTTTTCAGCTTTTTCAGCTGAACTGCTGAGCGGAGGGAGGGGGGACAGAGGGCGGCATGCTCCGGGCATCATATTCATGACCACCTAAAAAAGCATAGGTGGTCATGTTGCCTAGAGTGTCCCTTTAATGTAAAACCATGAACGAGAATTCAAATTTACATATGTAGCGCTCACTCCCGGAGGAGCCGCTGAATAAACCTCGGGTTAGTCTCACCGCACTAGGGAATAAATATACACCAGCACTGTTGTGGATTTTATAGATTATATACTTTACTGATCCCAAATAAAGTGACACATATAATGCAAATACGGTATATGAACAACAGGATTTCGTAATTCGGGAAAACACACGCGGCAAAAAGGAAAAGGATTAACCCCCTCAGTTCTGGAGTGTAAGTCCCGTGAGTGTAATGTCTCAAAAAGGTGTACGTGTATTGATTCGTGTACCGGGTACCGTATTCAACTGGCCAGTGAATGTAATAAGCAAATCTCCGACTAGTCAAGTTGGGGCCCTGTAGATTTGAACAATAAGGCAGCGTGCTGGATTATACTTGGACTTGCGGCCTGTAAGGCCTCTCACCCATCCGTTAGACAGTCCGTCCCACTGCCCAATCAAGGATGTCTCTCCGCTTGTCCTCCGGAACTCTGTGCCACCGGATCCACTCACTTGCTCATCCGATCTCCAACTCGAGAACTACGGCCTACCGCCTGCACTCCCTATGGATCATCACGGTCTCCTTACAAGGGGTCCAACTGGAACTGAAGTTCTGCGCAAACCTCTCAGCTGTAATGGGTATGCCTCCGCAAGTTACTGTCCCGATCTCCAGCGCCCTCAAGGTAGCGTCTGCGCTCCGGCCTGGTCTCGATCTCTGGCAGTCTCACTTGCGTCCTCTGTCTTTCACCGCTCCGCTCACTCTGGCGCTCCTCCGCACGAGGCTGCTTACGTCTTTCCTCTCTGTCCCACCCACTTCTTGTATCTGCCGCAAAGCCTGATGGATATTGTAGTTCGTTTAGGTCCCGCATTGTCCATATGGCTTGTGTGTCCTTCTGGTGGCTAAAACCGAGTAATTGCAGCAACACAGTTTTAAACAGCGCTACACATGGTTGACACAATCACGCTGTGACAGATGTAAAGCATGTCGCTATATAGCCACCTGATCATTTCTGTGATCGCCAAAATCATGAAAACTTTCAAATCAAGAAATCATTCAATCGCAGATCTTGTTTATTTATCACAGTGCTCTTGCGGCCTTCTTTATATGGGAAAGATGACCCTTCAACTTCAACTGCGTGTACTTCAACATACCCCATGTATTCGCTCTTTAAAAGAAACCCCAATTTCAAGACCTTTGCGCATCCACCATGAAAATAAAGCAGATGGTATTGAATTTTAGGGATGTGCGTTTCGGGTTTCGGGAATTTCGGAATTTTCACAAAATTTTCCGATTCGTGTTTTCGGATTCGGACGATTTTCCGAATCGGATTGGACCCGAAAACCGACAGATCCGAAAAGTTTTCCGAGCCGAAACTAAATATTTTCGGAATTTTCGAATGGACTTGAAATGTGTCAAATCGAAATTTATTTTCGCTCTATTCATGATTTCGGTTCCATTCGTTATTTCGGTTCCATTTCGGTAATTCTGGACATCGTATATTTAACTATTATCGGTTATATCGCTGATTCTGTAAATTTTGTATTTGTAAATGCGTATCACTTGTTTTTGTTTCCAATGATCCGATAATTCTGTCGATATGATAATTCCTTCGTAATCGGGTCGGATCCGATTCGTCCGCGGGTCGCGCATGCTATGCGCGCGCGCGGATGTCGTAACTTTATTGAGCCAGTTTTGACAACTTTTTTGACAGGCCAAAAAATATTGAATTTATTTATCATGGCTGAAAGAAGAGAGTCCCATTCGGACACCTCCTCATCTGCTTCCACCCCAGAGACACCACCCAGGAAGAAGCGGGCCAGCAACATGGCATTTGAGGAGATGTTGGAGCTGGTCCGCATCTTTGATAAAAAAGATTATGACTGCCGTAAGGGCCCTTACGGCAGGAAGAATAACACCCGCAAGGATCGTATCCTTGACAAGCTCCGAACCACCATCCTGGAGCTGTTCAGGAAGGACCGGACGAAGGACCAGCTCCGAAAACGCTGGTCCGACCTCAAGGCACGCGAACAGGAGCAGCTGAGGCACATCCGTCACATCATAGCCAAATGTAAGTGTCATGTTATATTGTAAAGTGCTGCGCAAACTGTTGGCGCTATATAAATCCTGTATAATAATAATAATGTGCTTGCATGTGCTAATGTGCACAGAAATATGTTGATTTATCTAGTCCTTTTTTCATGCAATGTGATTGTGTATAGCTTTGCGTTTTCACGACTCGTCATACATGCATTTTTGCCATAGCTCTTCTTTTTTGTGATTTTACGTATTCGTGAAAATTGTGACATTTGATGTATGTAGATGAAGTTACAATGCTGGATTTCTTTTGGCACTGTGTGTACTGTAGTGTGCTGGGGGGGGGGTTGTTGTGATTGAGTGATGCATACGAGATGACCCGCAACTTGCCCAATATTGGCTCCCACCTGCGCATCAACAAAAATCTCTGCTTCTCTGCTAAGTGGTAGGATGGGACATTAGTTCTTCTGAAAGTGCATCCAAACAGAGCCGCGTTCAATACGTCCTCAGCAGCTGCTGAATTGTTGCAGCGCAGCAATTCAGTTTGCTACAGCAGTGTCATTATTGACCGCTTTAGATGCAAATTTCAAAACAAAATGGCGGATTTCTGTTGTTTCTGCAATATCCAGTTTTATTCGCAGAAACTGAAAGTGAAACTGAGGCTGAGGCATCTATAAAATAAATAAAAGCAGTCGGCACAATGCGCTTTGTACGCACACAACACAAATAATAGTTTTTATTGAATAAACGTAATGTTTACTTCTGAAAAAAATATATAATTGAACGGTAATATACGTCTATGTGCAGGCGAAATAAATAAATAAATATTTTGTGACTTTAGAACTATGAGATGGGAGTAGTGGTGGGTCAAGCTGGTAGTGGAGGGGTGTCGCAATACTTTCGGCAATATATTGTATAGATATACCATTTTTTCCAGTCTGCATTATTTACGTGTTATTTTTGGGATTTGGCAGAAGACAGGAAGAAGGCAGCATCTGCCCCGGCGGGCACCAGTGCCCCAGTGGAGGAGGAGGGGGAGCCACGGGCGACCACCAGCGCTGGTATATACTGTTTTATTTTGCAACAACTTTTGGTCAAAAACAGAAACATTTTTTGTTTACTGTATTTTCATTTAATTTTTTTATGTATAGCACAAGAGGAGCAGGAGAAGGAAGAGGAGGAGCAGGAGGAGGAAGAGGAGGAGCAGGGTGATGTAGAGAGGGAGCCGGAGCCGCAGCAGGAGGCCGCGAGTCCAGGTTTTTTTTTTTTTACTGTTGTATTTTGCATTGACTTTTGTTCAAAAATAAATCAGTTTTGTTGTTTACTGTATTTTTTATTTCTTTAATTTCTTAGATATAGCACCGGAAGAGATGCTGACGGTGGTGGTGGAGGAGGAGGAGGAGTCGGAGGAGTCAGAGCCTCAGGAGGCCGCCAGCACTGGTATATACTACTGTTATATTTTTTCAAGACTTTCAGTCAAAAATAGAAACCTGCTTTACTTACTGTATTTTCCTTCTTTCATTTATTGGATATATAGAAGGAGAAGCCAAACCGGACACTGACAGGTCCAGCGTCAGGATGGCGATCGGCTAGCTACGCCTGGCTGGCGCCAACTTCGATGCCATCCAGGAGTTGCTGCAGGAGTTAAGGGAGCATATTAACAATGCCGCTGACATCCTGGAAAGGCAGTGAGACCAGCCTCCTCCTCCCCTATGTTTGTGCCCCTGTTGGGCAGTTTGCCATCCGTGGCATGGTGTAAATAAATGTTATATTTTTTCTATATTTTCCTGTTTGTGTGCGTTGCTTTTCCTTACTTAAGCTAATATGTATTGCTTGGTTTCCACACTGTTAAAATTATATGTACATAAATTTATTGACATTTCTATGGACCCTTTGTCATAAATTTGTCAACATATTTGTGGCCATGAATGTGACTGTGCACATTCTACACTGCCTGCCTGGCCAAAAAATGTCACACACTAACACAACCTTGTTGTACTGCCTTGAGATTTGATTACCGACGTGGCCTGGTTTTGTTAAGCTTAGGCGATGTCACAAGAACACGGATTTTTGTCCATAGTCACATTCATTGTATAACCAAGAATTTATCAAAAAATATTGATGACAGCACTGCGTGAAGTCTTCTCCGACATAACCCAAAGATCCTCAGTGCGGCTCAGGTCTAGTTTATTTGTCCCTGTTTGCAGCTTCACGCAACACCTCCTCCCAGCTATGAGCTCTCTCTCTCCCACCGCTGCCGCTAAGACGCTGCCCGCCAACATGGTCACGTCTTTGCAGGAAGACAACAGCGTGGGGGAACGGCAGCTGCCGACAGTCCAAGACCTCGTCACAATGACGTCAGTTCTGGAGTTAACCCCTAACTGCGACCAATGGTGGAGATAGGGGGTTCATTGGAACCCCCTGTCTCCCGATCCGCGGCAGCTATCGGTTGGTTAATGTTTGGTATTTTTGGATCGACCAGAGCATGGCCTTTCCAACAATACCAAACATGACAATGTTAAAAATTATAAAAAATTAAAATATAAAAAAAAATTAACAGGTTTTTTGTTTTGTTTTGTTAATGCAGCAATATTGTTCCCATTTCAATTATAATGTGAACAATGATGCAGCGCTAAGGATTTTCGTATGGGGTGCGTTTGTTAACCCTTTCGCTGCTTAGGCTTTTCCCGCCTCTGTGCTGAGGTCATTTTTATCGATTTCGCTCATCATGTTTAAACGTGTTTTGAAGGCTTATTTTAGTATATGACACAGACATATTATATATCGTTCTTTCCGTCAGACTCGGCAGATTCATAATATGTCATTATTATATGTATACGTCATGACCTGTCTGTATATTATAACAAAAAATGCAATAAAATATGAATTTTCAATAATTTACAACGTGTAATTTTTTTTTCACATTTTAACATGCGAGCAATTGCGGTTATATTTTGTATGGGGTGCGCTTGTTAAAAAAATTAGAGATGGGGTCTTGTTACATTTTTTTTTGTGGAAAATTACGCAATTTTTAACAAACACACCGCATACAAAAATCGTTAGTGCAGCATCATTGTTCACATTATAATTGAAATGGGAACAATATTGCTGCATTAACAAACCAAAAAAAAGAAAAAAAAATTGTTTATATTTTTTTATAATTTGTTTTTTAAATATTTTTTTATTTTTATTTTTATTTTTATTTTTTTTTTAAAACTTTTTTCATACTCATGTTTGGTATTGTTGGAACGGCCATGCTCTGGCCGATCCAACAATACCAAACATTAACCCCTAACTGACACGGATCGGGAGATAGGGGGTTCATTGGAACCCCCTATCTCCACCATTGGTGGCAGTTAGGGGTTAAGTCCAGGACTGGCGTCATCGTGCTATGCACGATGACGCCAGTCCTCAGGGGGCATTCCCGGAAGCTTGGCCGACATCCAAGATGTCGGCCAGCTCCGGGAAAGGATCACGAACCGACGCTTTTCGGCGCCGATTCGTGATCCGGCCCCCAAGGGGTTAATGCCAGGTACCATTTGGAAGGGCAGGCTGTGCCCTTCCAAATGGTGCCTGGGTTAACTCCCTGCACGCCGCCGATCGGGAGGGAGAGAGGTCCGAAGGACCTCCCCCCCTCCCTTTCAGGCGCCTCCTCCGCACATGCGGGGGGGGGCGCCTGAATTAGGTGTCATCGCGCCCCCGCGATGACGCCTAATTACTCCGGCGGCGGTTCCGGGTGCTGGGCTGGCATCGAGGATGTCAGCCCGCACGGGGGGGCCAGCGATCGGCCGGAACCCGGCCGAACGCTGGCCCCAAAGAGAGGACGCGCTGAGCGCGTCCACCGCATGGAACGCTACATGCGGTTGGACGCGCTGAGCGCGTCCTTAGCATTGAAGTGGTTAAAAATAGTGTCATTTTCACCCAAAAAAATATAACAAGTCCCCATTTCAATTTTTTTAACAAACGCAACTCATAAAATATAACCCTAAACACTCGCGTGTTAAAATGTGAAAAAAACACTTTACACCTTGTAAAACAAACATTGAAAATTCTAATTTTATTGCATTTTTTGTTATAATATACAGACAGGACATGACGCATACATATGATAATGATATATTATGAATCATCTGCCGAGTCTGCCGGAAAGAACGATATATAGCATGTCTGGGTCATATTATAAAATAAGGCTTTAAAAAAACGCGTTTAAACAAGAGGAGCGAAACTGTTAAAAATTAGCTCAGCAGCAGACCGCAGTGCCGCACACAGGCGTGAAGGGAAGCCGTGAAATGCCTCAGCAGCGAAAGGGTTAATTTTTATTTTTGTCTGTTTTAAATCATTTTATTTTTTTATTTTTTTTCGTTTCAGATCATTTTGATCAACTATTTTTCCGTTTTAAAACCTTTTTGTTCTGCTTTTTATTTTTAAAGTCAGACCATTCGGGTCAGTTTAGCGTTTTTTAAATCGTTTTGTTCATTTTTTTTTTGTTCCTTGGCTTTCATACCATTTTTTTAATGTGATTAAATAAAGTTGTGAAATGTATATTCATAAGAAAAAAGGATCTTTATTTAATAAAAAAAAAACACGATAGAATCGCCAGAATTATCGTATCGACAGAATGAATTATCGGATCCGAAAAACAAACCAAAAATTTAGTATAAAAAAATATATAAAGTATAAAAAAGTAAACCATAGTACTTTACGTCAAAACGAATAGAGTTAGACACTTTGAAACGAGGAGAACAGACGTTCCGAAAAAAACGAAAATTTCCGAAATCACGAAAAGTCGATACAAAAAACGAGCAAAGTGACCTGAAAACACGAAAAATGGTCGATCTTCAAAAAAAAAATGTACACGAAAAACGAGCCGAACCGAACCGAATCGAAACAGAAATCGGTCGAAACGGGCCGAATCGAAAATTTTAAACATCCGAACAAATTGAACCGAATCGAACCGAAAAAAAAATCGGTGCACAAGCCTATTGAATTTATGGTGATAGACCTGATCAATCTAACTGAAAGAGGTGGCGACTTAGACATATATCTACAACAAACGGAAGCATGGTGGATATATAAACTGCAGACCCTTACCCCGAAGGGCCTTAATGAGGGCTTCACATATACACCATTCCTTTAATTATTTATATAAAAAGTATTTTACCAGGAAGGATACATTGAGATTTCTCTGGTTTTCCAGGAAGGATACTGTCACGGAAGGGACATAGGGGCTCGGCGCAGCGAGACCCAGGACTCAAACCCAAGACATTTTTAAAAGGACCTTGTTTTCCTTTGAACGTTTGCAGTGTGCGTTTCAATGTATGAACAGTTTATTTTCCTTGCTAGATGTGGTTTTACTTGATGTGCTGTATTAAGATGTACCCTGTGTGATTTTAAATATACTTTACATCGTTTGGTTTTAGTTTAATTTAGTTTAGTGAAATGACATAGCTTTGGTTTTAAAACATGCTTATATTCCTGTAGGTAAATGTGTGTTTCTGTAGCTAGTAAACAAGTTTTGCTGCTGTGTAATTTATGCGTCAGGGATTTTCCCCATTATCTAGCTACATGTTTAATTTAAGGGATCTCTGATAGTGTGTGTTTAATCTGATGTGCTGGAACAATGGATATACAAATGTTGTGTGCGCTGAAGGCTAAGAGAATGTGAAGAATGTTGATTGTAAATAACTGACATAATCTAATTAGATGGGTGTGCTAGTAATTAGTATGGGTATGCAAATTGTGACTGTATACTTCAGCATAAATAGTGGCGTTGTTCATTAAAAGAGCCAGTTCATCTGAGTGTTTGAAACATACAGCTCTGCCTGGTGTTGTCATTTCACGTCGGCTACATATCACCACCGCCCAGGAACGGATCACTCTAACTCCGCAGCAGAACATCGATTCGCCGCGCCGTTGCGCCACCTTGAATCGGTATCTTGGGATACCGCAACCACCCCGAATCGGGTCCTCGGCTGAGCGCCGTGCCTGCATCTGCAAGGAGACTCTACCGAACCGCGGTTCGCCACGCAGACCGTCTCCAGCCCTTCAATGGTCAGTAGATCCGCTGCTCGAGATGCCGAGTGCCGTGCCACTCGGTAGTCGGGCGGATTTCCACCGTGGGTGCCCCATCTACTCTACAGATCTCCACCGCCACGTAGTCCTCTACCCAAGCCGCTCGAGACACCGGGTGCCGTGCCACTCGGTAGTCGGGCTTGGCAACACCAACGAGGGGGTCAGATAGAGCAGGACCGCAGGCGGATACGCCCATTCCGTCATACTGGTGGCAGCGGTGGGATCGCTCTCTGCAACCCCCCAGCAAGGAGACCTACACCATGGCGGTGTACAGCCATTACAACAGGGACACCCTGCGGGGCATGCTGGAGAATCGGGGAGGTACCCCAGGCTCTAAACACAAGAAGACCTTGATTAAGGAGCTGCAGGTCCTAGACCGGGTGGGCGCGGTGACGGTGAAGCCACCCGCCCCCACCCCTGTCCTCGCAGAGGAAACGGAAGATGCCTTCGTCAGAAAGGCGCGGCAACGGATCGCCCTACTCGGAGCTGCCCCATCGGAGGCTGACATAAGCAAGGTGATCCAGGAGGTCCGGCAGGAAGAGGAGCGGGACAAGGACCGCGAGGAGTAAGAGAAGGAGCGGGAGGAGCGGAACAAGGACCGCGAGGAGCAAGAGAAGGACCATCAGCACGAGTTACGGATGGTGGCGCTCAGTGCAAGAATGAGTGAACTTTCTAACCCCGTCCCCAAACCCGTAGGACCCTGGGTCGAGGTTTACAGCTCGACTGGAGCTTAACCCCGGGAACCTACCCCCCCCAGCGATACCCCTTTCGGGACTTACAGCTCGCCTGGAGCCTGTATGGGGGAAAACGCACATCCCAGCGACCCTTGGGTGGAGGCTTACAGCTCACCTGGAGCTGCATCCGAGGACGCCACACCCCCCAGCGAGTGGCAGTGCCACTGTTTCAGCACCCTCGTGGACTCGAGGGCGGAATTCCCGAGAAGGCTGCAGGAGGGCCTGGTCCGGTACCATGGGTCCACAGTGGAGCCCACCGGGTACGAGTGGCGAGATGAGATCCGCCAGGAACTTTGGTACGAGGCCCTGTACCATGAGAGGGACTACCATGACGTCTATGTTCCCTCCGACGCTGTCATCCATCAGGTGCAGTATGATGCTCGAGCAGCGTTCCTGCAAGATCGGGCCCCGGAGGAGTGGGAGGCAGAGCTCCAGTACCTGGTGCAGCAGGAGATTGCACTGGACGCCGCGTACCGCGCGCTCCGGTGGCTAGCCAGCCCCCTGATACCCCGCACCATTGACGGCGCCTCCACCGCAGGGCCCCACTATGGTGGCACGGGGCTGCTTTACGAGAGCATGGCCACAGACCCCGGGTTCGGAGAAGAGACAGAAGAGCGGTCGGAGGAGATACTGGAGCGACGGGAACAGGAGCTCCCGTACGACAGCAGGGACTCGGAGTTCGAGGAACTGGAGTTCCTAGCAGAGCGAGAGTGGGAGCTCGAGAAGGCCTACAGGAGATTGTTGGACAGCGTTCCGCAGTCGGGTCTGAGTCCCATGTACTGGGACGGGTCGGCGGAAGGAACCGACAGTCCACAGGACTTGGAAGTATGGGAGGCCGAGATGCTCCCATGGGTCCCCATTGGGGCCCCAGCAGAAGAAGCCACCCCCTTCAACCCGCAGGAAGACACGGTGTCTGTGCCCGCGGGCCCAGCGGAAGAGCTGGCAACGGGGCAGAGCGCCGCTGGCCTCTGCCCACCCTCCGCAGCAGAGAAAGTTATTCCCCACCCAGCCGAAGAGCTGGCCACAGGGCAGAGCGCCGCTGGCCTCTGCCCACTGCCCACAGTCTGCCAGGAGGAGCAGACAGATGGTTCCCCCGGGCTGGGTTGTTCGCAGCCATTGACCGCCCTGGGGATGGAAGAAGCCACCCTCCCGCAAGGAGACCCCCACCCAGCCGAAGAGCTGGCCACGGGCAGAGTGCCGCTGGCCTCTGCCCACCTTTTCCCAGCTGCCCCGAGGAGCAGAAAGGGGATAACCCCGCGCTGCCGATCTCGCAGCCGTTTACCCCATCCAACCCCCTGGACTTTGTTCCGGTAACCACCTCCCCAGCAGAAGAGCTGGCAACGGGGCAGAGCGCCGCTGGCCTCTGCCCATCTCCCACCCTCTGCCCCGAGGAGCAGAAAGGGGATACCCTCGCGCTGCTGATCCCGCAGCCATTGACCCCATCTAACCCCCTGGACTTTGTTCCGGTACCCACCTCCCCAGCGGAAGAGCTGGCAACGGGGCAGAGTGCATCTGGCCTCTGTCCACCCTCCGTCGTCTGCCCTGAGGAGCAGGCGAGTTTACCCGAGCTGCTTGTCTCACAGCCGTTGACCCCACCTGACACCCGGGATGTCATTTCTGCGCCCACTTCCCCAGCAGAAGAGCTGGCAACGGGGCAGAGTGCCGCTGGCCTCTGCCCACTCTCCGTCGTCTGCCCTGAGGAACAGCAGAATTTACCCGAGCTGCTTAGCCCGCAGCCGTTGACCCCATCTGACCCCCTGGACGTTGTTCCTGTGCCCACTCCCCCAGCAGAAGAGCTGGCAACGGGAGAGAGGGCCGCTGGCCTCTGCCCATCCTCCACCATCTGCCCCGAGGAGCAGAAGGGGGTACCCTCGGGCTACTTATCCCGCAGCCACGGACCCCACCGGAGCTGGAGGACGCCATTCTCCTGCCCGGGGACCCTTTCTCGGCCTTGAACCACCCAGCCGACGCGCTGGCAATGGGGCAGAGCCTGGTCCCCCTCTGCCCATCTCCACAACCCTTTGGCCCGGAGGCCCCATGCAGCCACTGTTTTCCCCAACGGCTGACCAGGACACTCGGGGCGCGTGCACTTGGCACCCGTTTTTCCCGGGTGCACGGTACCACTGGAGACGGCACAGGTGGTACCTCTCCCCAACCACGGACACTTATTCCGGAGGGGTACCCGAAGGACTTACAACCTGCCAGGCACGGCCGCGAGCACCACTGGAGAAGCCTGGCGGCTCGCCTCTTGTCCACGGACTATGGGCCGCAGAGACTGCACCGACTTCCCCGGTGCGACCCATGTGGGTCCAACCGGGCTCGTCGGACTTTGGAAAGGGGGAGGAGTGTCATGGAAGGGACAAGGGGCTCGGCGCAGCGAGACCCAGGACTCAAACCCAAGACATTTTTAAAAGGACCTTGTTTTCCTTTGAACGTTTGCAGTGTGCGTTTCAATGTATGAACAGTTTATTTTCCTTGCTAGATGTGGTTTTACTTGATGTGCTGTATTAAGATGTACCCTGTGTGATTTTAAATATACTTTACATCGTTTGGTTTTAGTTTAATTTAGTTTAGTGAAATGACATAGCTTTGGTTTTAAATCATGCTTATATTCCTGTAGGTAAATGTGTGTTTCTGTAGCTAGTAAACAAGTTTTGCTGCTGTGTAATTTATGCGTCAGGGATTTTCCCCATTATCTAGCTACATGTTTAATTTAAGGGATCTCTGATAGTGTGTGTTTAATCTTATGGGCTGGAACAATGGATGTACAAATGTTGTGTGCGCTGAAGGCTAAGAGAATGTGAAGAATGTTGATTGTAAATAACTGACATAATCTAATTAGTATGGGTGTGCTAGTAATTAGTATGGGTATGCAAATTGTGACTGTTATACTTCAGCATAAATAGTGGCGTTGTTCATTAAAAGAGCCAGTTCATCTGCGTGTTTGAAACATACAGCTCTGCCTGGTGTTGTCATTTCACGTCGGCTACATATCACCACCACCCAGGAACGGGTCACTCTAACTCCGCAGCAGAACATCGATTCGCCGCGCCGTTGCGCCACCTTGAATCGGTATCTTGGGATACCGCAACCACCCCGAATCGGGTCCTCGGCTGAGCGCCGTGCCTGCATCTGCAAGGAGACTCTACCGAACCGCGGTTCGCCACGCAGACCGTCTCCAGCCCTTCAATGGTCAGTAGATCCGCTGCTCGAGACGCCGAGTGCCGTGCCACTCGGTAGTCGGGCGGATTTCCACCGTGGGTGCCCCATCTACGCTACAGATCTCCACCGCCACGTAGTCCTCTACCCAAGCCGCTCGAGACGCCGGGTGCCGTGCCACTCGGTAGTCGGGCTTGGCAACACCAACGAGGGGGTCAGATAGAGCAGGACCGCAGGCGGATACGCCCATTCCGTCATAGATACATTGAGATTTCTCTGGTTTTCCAGGAAGGATACATTGAGATTTCTCTGTTTTTTCAGGAAGGATACATTGAGATTTCTCTGGTTTTCCAGGAAGGATACATTGAGATTTCTCTGGTTTCCCAGGAAGGATACATTGAGATTTCTCTGGTTTTCCAGGAAGGACACATTGAGATTTCTCTGGTTTCCAGGAAGGATATAGGTCACTAAGTTACATGTTTACAGGTGCATTCTGTATATAGTCAATGTGTTACATGTTTACAGGTGCATTCTGTATATAGTCACTGTGTTACATGTTTACAGGCGCATTCTGTATATAGTCACTTTGTTACATGTTTACAGGCGCATTCTGTATATAGTCACTGTGTTACATGTTTACAGGTGCATTCTGTATATAGTCACTGTGTTACATGTTTACAGGTGCATTCTGTATATAGTCACTGTGTTACAGGTGCATTCTGTATATAGTCACTTTGTTACATGTTTACAGGTGCATTCTGTATATAGTCACTGTGTTACATGTTTACAGGTGCATTCTGTATATAGTCACTGTGTTACATGTTTACAGGCGCATTCTGTATATAGTCACTGTGTTACATGTTTACAGGTGCATTCTGTATATAGTCACTTTGTTACATGTTTACAGGTGCATTCTGTATATAGTCACTATGTTACATGTTTACAGGTGCATTCTGTATATAGTCACTGTGTTACATGTTTACAGGCGCATTCTGTATATAGTCACTGTGTAACATGTTTACAGGTGCATTCTGTATATAGTCACTGTTACATGTTTACAGGTGCATTCTGTATATAGTCACTGCGTTACATGTTTACAGGAGCATTCTGAATATAGTCACTGTGTTACATGTTTACAGGTGCATTCTGTATATAGTCACTGTGTTACATGTTTACAGGTGCATTCTGTATATAGTCACTGTGTTACATGTTTACAGGTGCATTCTGTATATAGTCACTGTGTTACATGTTTACAGGTGCATTCTGTATATAGTCACTGTTACATGTTTACAGGTGCATTCTGTATATAGTCACTGTGTTACATGTTTACAGATGCATTTTGTATATAGTCACTGTGTTACAGGTTTACAGATGCATTCTGTATATAGTCACTGTGTTACATGTTTACAGGTGCATTCTGTATATAGTCACTGCGTTACATGTTTACAGGTGCATTCTGTATATAGTCACTATGTTACATGTTTACAGGTGCATTCTGTATATAGTCACTGTGTTACATGTTTACAGGTGCATTCTGTATATAGTCACTGTGTTACATGTTTACAGGTGCATTCAGTATATAGTCACTGTTTTACATGTTTCCAGGCGCATTCTGTATATAGTCACTGCGTTACATGTTTACAGGTTCATTCTGTATATAGTCACTGTGTTACATGTTTACAGGTGCATTCTGTATATAGTCACTGTGTTACATGTTTACAGGTGCAGTCTGTATATAGTCACTATTACATATTTACAGGCGCATTCTCTATATAGCCACTATGTTACATGTTTACAGGTGCATTCTGTATATAGTCACTGTGTTACATGTTTACTGGCGCATTTTGTATATAGTCACTGTGTTACATGTTTACAGGCGCATTCTGTATATAGTGACTGTGTTACATGTTTACAGGCGCATTCTGTATATAGTCACTGTGTTACATGTTTACAGGTGCATTCTGTATATAGTCACTGTGTTACATGTTTACAGTTGCATTCTGTATAGTCACTGTGCTACATGTTTACACTAGGTGCATTCTGTATAGTCACTGTGCTACATGTTTACAGGTGCATTCTGTATATAGTCACTATGTTACATGTTTACAGGTGCATTCTGTATATAGTCACTATTACATATTTACAGGCGCATTCTGTATATAGTCACTGTGTTACATGTTTACAGGTGCATTCTGTATATAGTCACTGTGTTACATATTTACAGGTGCATTCTGTATATAGTCACTGCGTTACATGTTTACAGGTGCATTCTGTATATAGTCACTGCGTTACTTGTTTACAGGTGCATTCTGTATATAGTCACTGCGTTACATGTTTACAGGTGCATTCTGTATATAGTCAATACTATAGTTCAATACCTGATTGAAAACACTTGAATGAACCTCTGTTCTTCAGAGTGGTAGTCTTTAAGGGGTTGAATAATTGTGTCAATGAAGAATTCACAAAAGAAACATTTACTACTGTATTACAAAACCAATTGATGTCATTTTAGTTGCATACGGTTCTTTAAAAAGTCCTTGTAGGATTTCATTCTGAATACAATTACAAAAGTACACTAAATTCCCTAAAACCCTTTACAGCATTGGGGGTTGAATCATTTTGAACACAACTGTATATTTTTCTTTCTGGCAGACTCGGCAGATTTAAAATATATCATTATTATATGTATACGTCATGTCCTGCCTGAATATTATAACAAAAAATGCAATAAAAATTAAATTTTCAATCATCTACATTGTGTAAAGTGTTTTTTTTCACATTTTATTATCCGAGTCTTTGCGGTTATATTTTCTATGGGGTGCACTTGTTAAAAAAATTAGAAATGGGGACTTGTTATTACCTTTTTTGGGGGGGGGGAAATTTTGTGTTTTTTTAGGAAACCCCTCCATAGAAAGAATCGTTAGTGCAGCATCATTGTTTACATTATAATTGAAATGAGAACAATATTGCTGCATTATTAAAACAAAAAAAACTGTTTTAATTTTATTTTGAATTTTTTAACTACTTGGCTGCTAAGGACGCGCTCAATGGTTCTCCTGTGCTATGGACACGCTGAGCGCGTCCTAGCACACGATGCAGCAATCAGCCGGGTTTCCGGCCGATTGCTGCACCCCCCGTTGCGGGCTGACATCTTAGATGTCAGCCCGCACGCCGGGACCCCGGTGGGGACAATAGATTTTTGTTATAATATACAGACAGGACATGACATATACATATAATAATGATATATTATGAATCTGCCGAGTCTGCCGGAAAGAACGATATATAATATGTCTGGGTCATATAATAAAATGTGGCTTCAAAATGCGTTTAAACATGATGAGCGAAACCGGTTTAAATGAGCTCAGCACAGAGGCGGGAAATGGCTCAGCAGCGAAAGGGTTACGTTTTATTTGTATTTCCTTTTTTTACATTTTAAAGGGTCGTGTTTGATATCATTGGTAAGGCCATGCTCTGACTGTTCCAATGATACCAACCATTATCCCCTAGCTGGCATGGATTGGGAGATAGGGGTTTCATTGGAACCCCCTATTTCCACCATAAGTGGCAGCTAGGGGTTAATTTTAGAACTGACATCATCGCGCTATGCGCAATGACTAGGCGACTTCCTCAGGATAGGGGTTAATCTAGGGGTTAAAGACAGCCGCTGCTTGGAAGGGCAGGCTGTGACCTTCCAAACGGTGCCTGCCATTTCTTGGAGCCCCCCACGGATGGGGAGGGAGAGAGGTCCAAAGGTTCTCCCCCTCCCCTTCAGGCACCTTTCCCAGAGGCTGGGCTGACATCAAGGATGTCAATCCCGCACTGGGGGGCCGCCGCGATTGACGTAGTCCCAACCGCTCGCTGCTGCAAAGGGAGGACGCGCTCAGCACGTCCTCCGCAGCGAAGTGTACATGCGGCAGGACACGCTGTGTGATATACTCGTGGAGCAGTGAACGTTACAGATTTTGCCTTCTTGTTTGGGTCATGGTTTGTCTGAATCAATATTTTATATCCCAGGCTTGGGTTTCGGGGTGTGGTTCTGTTTGTGTATGTTGCGATCATGTGACTGTGTATAGGCAGAGCAGTCATTGCACAGGGTGGTTTCTCCAGCAGGGGGCAGCAGGTTACATTGTAAAGCTTTGTACTGATGAGAGACTGACTGGGAACGAAGAGGCTTAAGCATGTTCTCTGTTTAAAGAAAAGAGTAGAAAGTTGGGAGGAGTTACAATGGTCCCCCTTTTGTTTCAGGGTATCGCTGGGATTGGGTCTCGGGGGCAGATAACAGAAAGGGGAGGGCCAGGGGTAATAGAAAAGGGAAGGCAAAGGACAGATGAAATCAGTCTAACCTTTGTCTTTTTCCCACCCTACCCACCCTGTTTTTAGGTTACTGCCTGTTTACCGAGTCGAAAAGGTCACGTCGTCAGAGAGCAGCATTGACCACGGATAGGGGCTAATGAAGTGGTGATTCCGCCAGTCATTTCAAGACCGCCCGTGGGTTCCCATATGGAGTCATACCATGTCGCAGGAAGCCGGTTGGTGGTTTTTGCGGCCAAAGCCAGTGGATTGCTTTAGATATGGGCATGGTTAGTTGAGGTGCAGTCAGGTAATTTCACCATGTTACATGAAGCCAGCTGGTGGTTTGTGCGGCCAAAGCCGGAGGATTGTTTTTTCAGTAAAGACATAGTTAGTTGAGGTGCAGTCAGATCATTTCACCACGTTACATGAAGCCAGCTGGTGGTTTGTGCGGCCAAAGCTGATGGGATTACATGGACAGTTACTTCAAATGGTGAAATATGCGGCCCTGGCACGTGGAGAGGCGATAGAGGGGGAGGATCTGGGGGTCTGTGTGGTGGTTTGTGTGGCCAAATACAGGTGCCTCCTGGTTTGAAGATCCTCCGGGCCTGCTAGCTGCTATAAAGAGAGCAGCGTGTGGTCGCGCTAGCTTAGCCACGTGGGGCCGGCCGCTATTTCTGGGCAATGCTGGTGGTTCATTGCGGTTGCCAGTGTTATCTGGCTGGATCTATGGTACCAGTGTTTGGGGGGTTGAAGGGAAGTAAAGGTAACTTAAGAGAAAGGTAATGGTGGAAGAGAAATAAGGGTAAAATGCTTAAATGAACTGGATGAGAGGGAGCACTGATTGTTAATTTTATATCAAGGCAGGAGGTGAATATTTTTTCTCTTTTCTTTAATAAACCTCCAGCAGCAAAGAAAGTTTACCTAGCAACAGAGTAAACCAACAGAAAAATAGCATGACAACAAGAGGCCAGCAAGCCCCTCCCAAGTCCTCTTTTCTTTGCTGCTAACCTCCAGGTGAGTCGTTATCCGCTCAGCTCTTGGTTGTCAGGCTGTATTTTCATGTATTTGATACTTAATTACATTTATACTGTTTGAATAAATTTGTCCTTATTTCAGTTCCGCGTCGCTGCCGCGTGGGCTCTCTCTCCCGCCAGCAGGTGCGCTTGCTACGGACTTCTGTTGGTTGTCTCCCGGCGGCCTGAGGGTTTCTTCCTCTGGACATTGAGGGATTTCTGACATTTTAAAGTCTTACTTGTTTTTTTACATTTAGAAACAATTTTTATTTCATAGTTATCGTTTGTGGTAAAAATTCACCTCACGCTAGTGATCCGCCTTCACGCTGCGCGCACTGGTGTATTTTGGCCTAGGCCAACAAGGCCTAGGCCTAGGGCGGCACTCTCCAGGGGGCGGCAGCCCGCCGGGTGCCCCCACCCCTAAAACTATTTTACCAGGAAGGAAACATTTAGATGTCACTAATTTTCAAGTATGTCCTGGGTAGGCAACGCCTAGGCTTTCACTTTCCAGGGGGCAACAAAAAACCTCACCAGTAATTGGGTTACTCATAGAGCACCGAAATGACGCCAACATTTTGGTGTTCTGTAGTTCCCTGCACTTCGGGGAATAAAATTCACCATTCACCGCAGGGTCCCCAAAGTGCATGGAGTCGGCCGCTGTATGCTGCCACCGCAAACCCATGGCCTGCTGTTTTCAAAAGAACTACTGAACGAAAATGTCTGGAATTTACATATAAGATCCTATGATTGATAATAAAAAGTTCTGTTACAGAAAAAGAAGAACCGATATTAAAAAAAAGGGGGGGGGTTTTGCCAAAAAAATTCTGAAAAATTACTAAATGGTACAAAAAAAAATCAATAAATAAAGACTTTTTACTGCAGATTAAAATAATAAATGGTTTATTAGATATTGCATAAAAACGGGAATATTTTTAACATTGAAACCTATGGGGTTCGCCTGAATACCTGAACCTGCTGATTGAAACCACCGAACATCAGGGTATTTCACTGACATTTCTCTGCTGTTTGGTGTCTCTGAATAGATTAACCATTACTTCTCTATGGGGATTTGCACTGCCTTCAAACAGCACCGTACTTGCTGGCAGTTCGCCAAACTTGTGTGTGAGCATATCACCAGAGCAGTGGTGTACTTAGAGGAGTGGCGGAGGGCGGGCCGCCCCAGGTACCAGTGATTATTGGGGTGTCATTAGGGGGTACTAGGAGGTGCCACTGTCACTGTGTCTCAGCTTTGAGCTGTGTTCTCAAACAACGAGCAGCGGAGCATGGCGTTTGCATACGGAATAAAATCGAATAGAATAAAAATCCCCCTCTCCTCCTTCCATAGCTCCTCCCCTGCCCCGCAGCAGCTCTAGGAGGGGGATGTGATTTGTGTACAGAGAGAGAAGGTGACAGTAAACGGCAGGTAAAGGGGGGGTATCAGCAGAATATGAAGCCCTGTCTGCTTACTGCTGTTTAAAGTGGACCTTTCCTTAACCAGCACTGCAGTGATAGAAATTTGTCATTGAGCTGCCTGGCTCCTGGTGAGGCTGTGTGCGTGCAGGTCACACTCGGTCCGGCCAGTCAGGTGGTACTGAGTCTCAGTACCACCTGACTGGCTGAACCACGTGACACGCACGCAGCTGCCCACCCTTTCGTTAACATGGACTGTCACTCTATTCTGGACTGAACACCCACCAGGAAGGGAATCAAAGCCACGGTGCACCCTCTGGCAGTGGCACCCCACTGCTGACAAGATGGCTCCACGCACAGGCACAGCCGCGATCCTAACGTGGCCTGGATGGACCTCCTGCTGAGTCTGTACACAGTCCCTGCTGACTCTGCACACAGCCCTTCCGCGGACGGAGGCCGGTAAATGTAGAATAAATAATTGCTGTGTGCTCATATACACTCGGTTTGCTGGGAGTTTTATTGCAGTGGATTCTGATGCACTCATACACACCACACATTGCATTGCTCGGAGTTTTATTGCAGTGGATTCTGATGCACTCATACACACCACACATTGCATTGCTGGGAGTTTTATTGCTGTGGATTCTGATACGCTGACCCACACATTGCATTACTGGGAGTTTTATTGCTGTGGATTCTAATACACTCATACACACTGCACATTGCATTGCTGGAATTTTTATTGCTGTGGATTCTGATACGCTGACACACACCAAACATTGCATTGCTGGGAGTTTTATTGCAGTGGATTCTGATGCACTCATACACACCACACATTGCATTGCTGGGAGTTTTATTGCTGTGGATTCTGATACGCTGACCCGCACATTGCATTACTGGGAGTTTTATTGCTGTGGATTCTAATACACTCATACACACTGCACATTGCATTGCTGGAATTTTTATTGCTGTGGATTCTGATACGCTGACACACACCAAACATTGCATTGCTGGGAGTTTTATTGCTGTGGATTCTGTGTTACACACTGCATAGTACTGTGAGTTTTATTGCCTTGGAGCTCTGGGATACACTCATACACACTGCACATTACTGTGAGTTTTATTGCTGTGCAGTTCTGTGATATGCTCATACACAGTGCACATTTCTGTGGGTTTTATTGCTGTGCAGCTCTGTGATACGCTCATATGCAGTGCACGTTTCTGTGGATTTTATTGTTCAACCAATTAGAGCGGCTGTGATCCAGTATACTTAACATGCGTGGCTGTTCTTTGTAAAAATGCTTGAATTTAAACATTTCATAATTTTATTTATCTCAATAGATACATTTGAAATGGTATACAAAATATACAAGTAGGCACTTGGTATCCACTTTTAATATAAAGAGAGGAAAAGGCGGAGCTCTAAAAGGAAAAGGTGGAGCTTAAAGAGGAAGGGTGGGGATTAACCAGGAAGAGGTGTGGCCTTGACAGGAAGGGGTGCCTCAAATTTAAATTAGGGGGTGCACGAGTTTAGTCAGGCCTAGGGCAGCACAAAACCTAAATACACCACTGGCCTGCGCGGGCACGGCTTTGGCAGCCATTTCACAGTCTCTCATGAGATTGCCGCCATCTTGAGGCGGGAGATCATACGCGTCATTGTGCTCTGGTGCGTTTTCGCAAGTAGATGCTCGTTACCATCTCCTAAGCCTCCCTCGTTTTTCTTGGTTGATCCCCACAAATATTCACCACACGGGCATCCCCTGTGTGTCTCCCTGCCTCCGTGCTCCAACCAGGGCCTGGGTGACCCTTGTGGCCTGCACCATAAGGTGACCCCCCATGGCCTACACCATTGGGTGACCCCCGCAATTCAGGTGACCCCTGGAAAACATTCTGGCCTCTGCACGGGATACCCGTCTGCATTGCCTACATCTGTCCGGGTGACCCCCGTTGTTAATTACTCCATTCGGGTGACCCACGTTGTGCCCACAACATGGATGCGTCACAGCTTCCCACTACAGTTACAAATTTTTATAAAGCGCTAACAAGTTCCATGGCGCTGTACAATGGGATGGAGAACAACAAATATACATACAGGTTCAACACGCAGTACAGAAAGCGAGAGGACCCTGCTCAAGAGCTTACACTCTAAAAGAAGAGCTTCGGGCCTGGCTTTTATTCACTATATCTGAGACCCTTCCCATAGCGCTGCCTCAATGCACCGGCTTCCTCAAACAACACAGCCGGACCCTCCGGTCCTCTCCAGGGCCCTGTCTCCAGCCCGCTCAGAGGATTCTCATTCACATCACTCTCAGACGGCCTCCGCTCTCTCAAGCGACCCTGGGAAGGTCAATGTGACTCTCTGGTCACTCTCTGGTTGAGCAGGGCCTTCACACTACTCAGTAAGGAGAAGCTGCTGAACATCTCCTGCCCGCTCTTAGGCTTGTGCACCGATTTTTTTTCGGTTCGATTCGATTTTTCGGATTTTCAAACTTTTCGATTCGGCTCGTTTCGACCGATTTCTGTTTCGATTCGGTTCGGCTCGACTCGACTCGTTTTTCGTGTACATTTTTTTTTTCGGAATATCGACCATTTTTCGTATTTTCGTGTCACTTAGTTCGTTTTTTGTATCGACTTTTCGTGATTTCTGAAATTTTCGTTTTTTTGGAACGTCTGTTCTCCTCGTTTCAAAGCAATAAATTTCGATTTGACACATTTCAAGTCCATTCGAAAATTCCGAAAATATTTCGTTTCGGTTCGGAAAACTTTTCGGATCTGCCATTTTCGGATCTAAAAATTTTCGGAAAATCTGTGGCAGTTCACATGTCTGCCATTTGGCCTCAGCTCCACACCATGGTGTTTCACAAAGCTCCTAAAACCGATAATGGCATTCATCCGCTCACGAGGCATCAGGACTAGGAATGAGCTGTTCGGTTCGATCTGTTCGGAGTTCGCATCGAACATCAGCCGTTCGGCTGTTCGCGAACTCCGAACATTTCCACGTGTTCGCCGCATGCTTGCCCACAATGCACTTTTCCACTGGCCTGAAGCTTGTAATTGGCTACAGCCTGCACCTGACCACAGTTTAGGTGCAAGACAGGTTCAACACTATGCCAATCACGGCTCAGAGTCCTGATTGGGCAAAATTTGCCCAATCATGGGCTCACAGAGCTAAAACTATATAAGGCTTCACACAGCCCCCAGCACGTGTTTTTTGAGAGGAGATCGTTCTGTTAGTGTGTTCTCACTGCCAGTCTGCCACCAGCTACTGGGAGGTCTCATTTCTACAAGATATCTGGGAATTGTTGTAATCTGTGTGTTCTCACTGCCAGCAGCAATTGTGGGGGTCTCACTTCTACAAGATATCTGGGAATTGTTGTAATCTGTGTGTTCTCACTGCCAACAGCTATTGGGGGGGGGTCTCACAGACTTCTATCAGATATCTGGGAATTGTAATCTGTGTCTTGTCACTGCCAGCCATCAGGGGGTCTCACAGATTTGTAGCAGATATCTGGGAATTGTAATCTGTGTCTTGTCACTGTTGCCAGCTATCAGGGGGTCCTATCAGGGGGTCTCACTGATTTATAGGTGGTTTCTGGGAATTGTAATCTGTGTCTTGTCACTGCCACCCATCAGGGGGTCTCACTGATTTATAGGAGGTTTCTGGGAATTGTAATCTGTGTCTTCTCACTGCCAGCTATCAGGGGGTCTCACTGAGTTATAGGAGGTTCCTGGGAATTGTAATTTGAGTCTTGCCACTGCCATCCATCAGGAGGTCTCACTGATTTATAGGATGTTTCTGGGAATTTTAATCTGTGTCTTCTCCCTGCCAGCTATCAGGGGGTCTCACTGATTTATAGGAGGTTCCTGGGAATTGTAATTTGAGTCTTGTCACTGCCACCCATCAGGGGGTCTCACTGATTTATAGGAGGTTCCTGGGAATTATAATCTGTGTCTTCTCACTGCCAGCTATCAGGGGGTCCCACATACTTCTAGCAGATATCTGGGAATTGTAATCTGTGTCTTGTCACTGTTGCCAGCTATCAGGGGGTCCTATCAGGGGGTCTCACTGATTTATAGGTGGTTTCTGGGAATTGTAATCTGTGTCTTGTCACTGCCACCCATCAGGGGGTCTCACTGATTTATAGGTGGTTTCTGGGAATTTTAATCTGTGTCTTGTCACTGGCTTCCAGCTATCAGGGTGTCTCACTGAGTTATACCAGAGTTCTGGAAATCTTTGGTCTAGATAACACAGTTGAATCAGAGTTCTGCATATCTCCATTTTTTTATAACAGAGTTGAATCAGAGTTCTGTATATCTTTAATCTATATATCACTCACCATGTCAGAAAGACCAAAAAGGACAGGCAGACGCTCCCAGACACAGATAAGAGGGCAAGCAGCCTCTGTGTCAGGAGGCTGTGCCTCTGGTCATTGTGGACATGGTGCATCCTCTGCAGGGGCACGCTTGTCCTTTCTAACTGGTGCTGGCCGTCTTAAGCAACCGCAACATACAGAGGATTTGGTGGATTGGCTAACCAGGCCATCCTCATCCTCCTCATCCTCTGCCAGCGAGTCTTGTAGTGCTTTACAGTCCACCTCAGCTGCCAAAGCATCTAATGCAGCCTCCATGTCCACAGCTACTCCTGCCGTAGCCTCACTATCACACACGGAGGAGTCAGCTGAATTGTTTGACTACAATGACAGTGACATGCTGCTTGAGGATGCGCAGCAACTCCAGTGCTCTGATTCCATCTCTGAGGTTGAGGAAGGGAGTATAATCAATCTAGAGGAAGGGGGTGCCAGTGACACACAAATAACTGGCACTCATGTTGCCCCCAGCAGCTGCAGCATACTGCCAAGTTGGCTCCAGTGACGAGGAGATAGGGGGTGATGACAATGATGATGAGGTCACTGACTATGACCAACCGTAGCCAGTCCAAGGCATCAGATGTCAGAGCTGCTCCGGTGCAGAGCGCTGTTGTCTCGCAGCACACGTCCAGGATCTCTGCTGTCTGGGATTTCTTTAAGAAATGTGCAGCAGACCGCACCGTTGCTATTTGTAATCTATGTCAGATGAGGATCAAGCGTGGAAAAGACATCCCACGCTTGGGTACCACGTGCTTGAGGCGACGTATGACCACCTGCCATGCATCCCGTTGGCACAACACTTTGCATAGGTCCTCCTCCTCCTCATCTGTCTCTACCCCCACTATATGTCCTGCCATGTCATTGCCTACAACCTCCACTGACGGGGATGATGCTACAGTAATGGAGGTACCAGGTCCTTCCTCAGAATGTGACAGCATCCCATCAGCTGAAGATGTACACAGTCAGATTACGTTGCCCCAGCTGCTGCAGCGTAAGAAAAAATATAGTCCCAACCATCCCCAAGCACAGTGTCTAAATGCCAGGTTAGCAAAATTACTCGCATTGCAGCTGCTGCCTTTCCAGCTGGTGGACTCTGCTTCCTTCCGTGAATTTGCTGAATGTGCTGTACCCCAGTGGCAGGTTCCAAAATGCCATTTCTTTTCACGGAAGGCCATTCCAGCACTATACCAGCACGTGGAAAACAATGTTATGGAGTCATTGGGAAAAGCAGTCAGCAGGAAGGTGCACACATGACTTTAGCAACGTGGTCCAGCAAGCATGGACAGGGCCATTACATTTCCTTCACGGCACACTGGGTAACTCTGATTGCAGCTGGGAGGGATCCAAAACGGGGCTCTGTGCTGGAGCTTGTTCATCCACCACGCCTCCAGAAAGCTGATTGTATGCAGTCTGTCTGCTCCACCACCACCTCTCCCTCTTCCTCCTCCTCCTTCTCTGTCTCTGGCGAAGTGGCAGTTAAACCGACGTGTGGCAGGGGCTACGCAATGGCTCAAGCAAAAAGATGCCATACTGTGCTTGAGCTGGTTTGTTTAGGGGACAGGAGCCACACCAGGCCAGAAATTCTGTCAGCTCTGCAGGGGCAGGTGCAGAGACGGTTAACACCATGCCAGTTTCAGCTGGGAATGGTCATCTGTGATAATGGCAGCAACCTTCTCTCCTACGCCAGGGTAAATTGACGCATGTACTATGCCTAGCACACGTCCTAAATCTGGTGGTACAGCATTTCTTAACCAGGTACCCCGGGCTGGCAGAGCTTCTCAGCCAGGCCAGAAACGTCTGCAGCCACTTCAGGAGGCTGCATGGAGGCTGAATTAGATGCTTTGGCAGCTGAGGTGGACTGTAAACGACTACAAGCCTGGCTGGCAGAGGACTCGGAGGATGAGGATGGCCTGGTTAGCCAATCCACTAAATCCTCTGTATGTTGCGGTTGCTTAAGACGGCCAGCACCAGTTAGGAAGGACAAGCATGCCCCTGCAGAGGATGCACCACGTCCACGACGACCAGAGGCATAGCCTCCCCGACACAGAGGCTGCTTGCCCTCTTATCTGTGTCTGGAGTGTCTGCCTGTCCTTTTTGGTCTTTCTGACATGGTGAGTAATATATAGATTAAATATATGCAGAACTCTGATTCAACTCTGGTATAAAGATTAAAGATTTACAGAACTCTGGTATAACTCAGTGAGACACCCTGATAGCTGGCAGCCAGTGAAAAGACACAGATTAAAATTCCCAGAAACCTCCTATAAATCTGTGAGACCCCCTGATGGGTGGCAGTGACAAGACACAAATTACAAATCCCAGGAACCTCCTATTAATCAGTGAGCCCCCTGATGGGTGGCAGTGACAAGACACCGATTACAATTCACAGAAATCTGCTAGAAGTATGTAGGACCCCCTGATGGGTGGCAGTGAGAAGACACAGATTACGATTCCCAGAAACCTCCTATAAATCAGTGAGACCCCCGATGGGTGGCAGTGAGAACACACAAACCAAAAAGGAAGTGGTAGGCGCCTGTAAGGAAAATCGCCGACGGCGTAATAAGAAGCATAGCGCTGCCTTATAGTAATAGGACTTGCAGCAGTATCACTAAGATTCACCTCCTAACATGCAGCACTCAAGTGTTGTGTAATTCCACTGATCATCCTGCATAAAACCAGGCCACACCTTAAGCCTAATGCTTTCTCATTGACTTGGAACCTCCAAGCTGCTAGGAGCTGAACTTGTGCATTCCCTACTTATCTTGATCCCATTTCTATCTGCTGGATCTCCTCTTTCTACTTACTGGATTTATTGTTTCTCCCTGGATTTCTCCCATCACCTCCCTGGATTACAAGGATTTATTTCATTTCCTACCTGGACACCTATGCAGAGTGCACTCTGAGGACTAAGTTATACTTTATTATTTAAAGACTTCTTCCTTCTTATTGTTTATCTCTGCATATCTATATATATTCAGTATATTTCTGTATTCCTTAAACCCTTATGATTATATATGTTCTTCTCCAAATAACTTATACCTTATTTCTTCATACTAATACTGATACCTGCAATCTGTATATTTAATATCGGTTTCTCTCTCCTTATCCATATCTCTCCCTCTCTCTGTATAATATATATATATATATATATATATATATATATATATAGAAAATGCACGAACTGAGCACTCCAGCTTCCAAGTTTCCCTTGTGCCCGGTGCCTGCCGAATTAAGGCTAAGAATAGACAGTTATCGAAGGAAGAACGGCGGCACTCCAGGACAATAAAAATCCAAGCGTTTTTATTCCAAAATCAACGTTTCAGCCCAACCCGAGGCTTTCATCAGGACATAAACACAACATCAAATAAACAATATTTATAGACATCGCCATGCTTACCACTCCCTCTAGAACGGCGTTCCCAAACGTCCAACGCACAGGTGCCAAATGCTGTCGACGTAATCAAACATGGACGGCGCGTAACCCCGCGCGTCATGGGTTGCCGGGGTTACGCGTTGTCCACGCCCAGTTGCGTCTGCGACGCTTGGGGTCTGAGTAGTGGACACTCGGGGACCTTGACGTAAAGAACGCGGTGAGCGCTAGTCGCGACAAGCCTTATTGCACGAGGGTTTGTGCCTTTATGCAAAACCCAATCGATTTTTTCCTTCACACTTCTTTTTGTATTTTTTTCAGTTTTGTTTTTATGTGCTTTTTTTTTCCCTCGTTCCGACGCTCGCGATGGGAGCTGCGTTGCGGGTTGCCGGGGTTACGCGCCGTCCATGTTTGATTACGTCGACGGCATTTGGCACCTGTGCGTTGGACGTTTGGGAACGCCGTTCTAGAGGGAGTGGTAAGCATGGCGATGTCTATAAATATTGTTTATTTGATGTTGTGTTTATGTCCTGATGAAAGCCTCGGGTTGGGGCTGAAACGTTGATTTTGGAATAAAAACGCTTGGATTTTTTATTGTCCTGGAGTGCTGCCGTTCTTCCTTCGATAACTATATATATATATATATATTTTATTACTTTTCTGCTCTGGATCTTTACCATTATTATATTATACTCTTATCCCAGTTTAGTGTCCTCATCTACTCCTGTCTATCTTCAGTGTGTCTATCGTTGTTATTTATTCATCTTTCGCCTTCTTTAGTATAAACCCCTTTTACATTCTGTTATTCCCTCTTGTGTCCTTTACAATAAACCCTTCATATAAATATATCTCTACCTTGCAAGCCCCCTGATTTAATGCATAGTGGCTCGAATCTACCGCCCTGGAACCTGTATCCTGACAGCGCCCCTGCTTGTACTGCCACCAATTCTCCACAGCCAACCAGAAATCAGTGGTTTCCCCCAAACCAATGTGTCAAGGTTACGAAGAATACGTATCTGGCGGCGCGATGGTGGTCGCTCTTGGATCATACGGTGGTTCTCTTGAGATGTGTCATCCATATGGGTATCATAAAAAAGAAGCAAATGACATGATAGTGCAGAGCGAATATACAGTGTGTAGTACAAATTAATGTCCACTCATCCCACTCACAAATAAAGAGCCCCAGCACTGGCTCTGAGTGGGTAGACGCATTCGGGTCCTTTGCTTCTATGTTCAAAAGGTGACCCACACCCTTTAGATGAAGAGGATCCTTCCATCTAAAAGGTGTGGGTCACCTTTTGAACATAGAAGCAAAGGACCCGAATGCGTCTACCCACTCAGAGCCAGTGCTGGGGCTCTTTATTTGTGAGTGGGATGAGTGGAGATTAATTTGTACTACACACTGTATATTCGCTCTGCACTATCATGTCATTTGCTTCTTTTTTATGATACCCATACGAGTGAGAACACACAGATTACCACAATTCCCCGATATCTTCTAGAAGTGAGACCCCCCCCCCCAATAGCTGGTGGCAGTGAGAACACACACTAACACAACAATCTCCTCTCAAAAAACACGTGCTGGGGGCTGTGTGAAGCCTTATATAGTGTGTTGCGGGATGTCGGGTATATTATAGAAAGGAAAAAGGTAAAATGGATGTCTGTAGCCATTTTGTTTTTAAAGACAGTCTTTTCTTTCAATTTTTTCTAGGTTTAGAAATGAACGAGATTTTTTTTTACAGAGTTCATTCCTGGGTGAAGTCTTTTATACTTTTTTAAGAAGTGCCAGACATGAAGGAACCTAGAATGTTTTTGTGTGATAATGCTAGAGTTAAGTGCTAAAACGTGTCATAATTAAATTTATTGGTTTGTTTTAAGTTTTTACAACAAAAGATATTTTGTCTTTTGGGTATAGGAATAAGAGTTAATATCTCTGTAATATAGATTTATATTCACAAAATCTCTAACTCACATGCATTGATTATCTGATATCGATACTCTTCACACATTCCAAAAATATTATATCAGGAATTCCAAGGCAGACTTATCAACATCCAAATTGGACAGGTAATGTATGAAATTAAGGAATTAATGTAATTATATATTTGTAGATATTCTTGCAACGTAGACTGAGATTTCTCAGATACTGGGTAACTCCAAAAATTCTAAGTATTTCTATTCTGCAGATAGAAATATGAAGAAGTGGACATAAGGATTTATTCCTAAAAGAATTGTTGTAAGATTGCTACATATATATATATTGAATTTGGAAATTACTGTGATTAAAATTAATAAGCAAGGAATTATATAATTACAAAATAAAAAGCAAAAGATTAGAAGTTTAATTCTCGAGATTAGGGGAGGATTCACTAAGTTTTATTACTTATCCTTTTAAATGAGCTCATCTTTTGTTGATCCATGTAGTATAGAGATATATATATATATATATATATATATATAAGAGCTGGCTGCTTAAACATTGTTTCCTGGGAAATGCATGTTGTATTAAGCTGAAATTTTATTAACCATTTGTGTATTAGTTACTAACTGATAAGGTAAATGATATTAATCATTAGGCTTGTGCACCGATTTTTTTTTCGGTTCGATTTGTTCGGATGTTTAAAATTTTCGATTCGGCTCGTTTCAACCGATTTGTTTCGATTCGGCTCGTTTTTCGTGTACATTTTTTTTTCGGAATATCGACCATTTTTCGGTCACTTTGCTCGTTTTTTGTATTGACTTTGTGATTTCGGAAATTTTCATTTTTTTCGGAACGTCTGCTCCTCGTTTCAAAGTGTCTAACTCTATTCGTTTTGACGTAAACTACTATGGTTTACTTTTTTTACACTTTATATATTTTTTTATAATAAATTTTTGGTTTGTTTTTCGGATCCGATAATTCATTCTGTCGATACGATAATTCTGGCGATTCTATCGTGTTTTTTTTTTATTAAATAAAGATCCTTTTTTTCTTATAAATATACATTTCACAACTTTATTTAATCACATTAAAAAAAAAAAATGGTATGAAAGCCAAGGAACAAAAAAAAAAATGAACAAAATGATTTAAAAAACGCTAAACTGACCCGAATGGTCTGACTCAAAATAAAAACCAGAACAAAAGGTTTTAAAACGGAAAAATAGTTGATCAAAATTATCTGAAACGAAAAACAAAATGATAAAACAGACAAAAATAAAAATTAACTCTTCGCTGCTGAGGCATTTCACGGCTTCCCTTCACGCCTGTGTGCTTCGCTGCGGTCTGCTGCTGAGCTAATTTTTAACAGTTTCGCTCCTCTTGTTTAAACGCGTTTTTTTGAAGCCTTATTTTATAATATGACCCAGACATGTTATACATCGTGCTTTCCGGCAGACGATTCATAATATATCATCATATGTATGCGTCATGTCCTGTCTGTATATTATAACAAAAAATGCAATAAAATTAGAATTTTCAATGTTTGTTTTACAAGGTGTAAAGTGTTTTTTTCACATTAACATGCGAGTGTTTGTTAAAAAAAATTGAAAAGGGGACTTGTTATATTTTTTTGGGTGAAAATTACACTATTTTTAACAAACGCACCCCATACAAAAATCCTTAGTGCAGCATCATTGTTCACATTATAATTGAAATGGGAACAATATTGCTGCATTAACAAAACAAAACCTGTTAAATTAAAATATAAAAAATTTTTTTTTATAATTTTTAACATTGTCATGTTTGGTATTGTTGGAAAGGCCATGCTCTGGTTGATCCAAAGATACCAAACATTAACCAATCGATAGCTGCCGCGGATCGGGAGACAGGGGGTTCCAATGAACCCCCTATCTCCACCATTGGTCACAGTTAGGGGTTAACTCCAGAACTGACGTCATTGTGACGAGGTCTTGGGACTGTCGGCAGCTGCCATTCCCCCACGCTGTGGTCTTCCTTTCAAAGACGTGACCATGTTGGCGGGCAGCGTCTTAGCGGCAGCGGTGGGAGAGAGAGCTCATAGCTGGGAGGAGGTGTTGCGTGAAGCTGCAAACAGGGACAAATAAACTAGACCTGAGCCGCACTGAGGATCTTTGGGTTGTGTCGGAGAAGACTTCACGCAGTGCTGTCATCAATATTTTTTGATAAATTCTTGGTTATACAATGAATGTGACTGTGGACAAAAATCCGTGTTGTTGTGACATCGCCTAAGCTTAACAAAACCAGGCCACGTCGGTAATCAAATCTCAAGGCAGTGCAACAAGGTTGTGTTAGTGTGTGACATTTTTTGGCCAGGCAGGCAGTGTAGAATGTGCACAGTCACATTCATGGCCACAAATATGTTGACAAATTTATGACAAAGGGTCCATAGAAATGTCTATACATTAAGAATTATACCCCTATTCTCTTCTTACAACTTCTCCCATGTAAGTTACCTTCTTAATACCAACTAACCCCCCCTCCCCCTCCCCGTAAATGAAAACACAAAGTATTGGCATTTTGAAAAGGTCACATCTTTTATTACTTAGAGGCAAAGAATTTGGCCTTAAGGCAGAATTATTATTATCGATCCTCGTATGCCAAATACGCTACACCAGATAACACTGGCAGCCAGATAACACTGGCAACTGCAATGCACCACAAGCATTGCCCAGAAATAGCGGCCTCACGTGGCTAAGTAGCGTGACCACGCGTCTACTCAGGGGGTCTCTTTATATCGCAAATAGCAGGCCGAGAGGATCTGCAAACCAGGAAGGCACCTGAGCTTGGCCATATGAAACCACTCACCCCGTACCCTGCAGACCCTCCCCCTACCATTGCATCCCCACGTGCCAGGCCGCTATGTCACCACTCACAATACCTATCTCTTCTCTAGCTGTCCCCTAAATGTAGTACCATAATATCTGGTTTACCCCTCTTTCTCCTGGATGTCTTTGCTATTCCCAATAACTGCCCCACCCCCTACCTTGCTTCCCTATCCATCTAATCCCTACTTCAATTACGCTGCACCCCGGGGTTGCTCCTCTCTTGGTGCCAGCAGCATGACTCTCCATCCAGTGCACATAGGAGTGTCCCAGGATCCGCACGCTCATTGCACGTCCTGCAAATAACCAAAATGTAAACTATTAACTGTAATGCACACAGTGTACCCGAACTGAAAAAGAAACAAGGAAACAAATTATTATTATTAAAACAAAACAATTGTTCCCCATAAGTTTTCCCTTCATTTCTTTAATGACCTCACATCTCCTATACACTTCCCATTTCCATCTCCCCATCTTTTTAATTCGGTCCTTTGGGTAACCCAATTCTGCCTCAGTACTAGCAGCTCCTATCCTGAAAGAATGGGGGCAAATGTAACTCCCCTTTCCACCAAGCCCCTCCGTGGCCTGCTGCGGAACCATTTTGAATTGATACCCGGACAAGTTAGTACCACCCTTGTGCCCCCAGAACATGCGACCGTTTGAAGGAGTCGCCTCCAAGTATCCCCTCATACATACCACTGGGCATACTTCCCCACCATGGGCACCTAGAGCAATTGTTTCCTCAATCCTTATGGCAGCTGAAAAACTAAAACAAATGCTGCCCTACAAAGATTGTTATCAGCTCCATTTTATCTCCTACTTGTACTTTGCTGTCAAGATCTTCCTCACCACGAATTGTTTAGCCCAGTCCTCCTCTTCCTTTAACCGAGCAAAGTATGAAATACCACTAAATAGTTCCAAGCTGTCCATTATCGACTTACCGCCGACCTTCAGTAGCTATTTGAAAACAACATTCTGCCATACCTCCTCTGTCCCTTTAAAACTCGATCCAACACTTTCACTGCTTGCTCTATGGTGCCCATGTCTACTTCAACAACAATCTCCTCACCAAATCATTGATGCCCTCTAACTGCTTCCCATCTGGCAAAGAAATGGAGGGCAGATTATTATTATTAATTTATTTACGCTCCTCCCGGTGCCAAATGTCGGAACACATCCCACCTGAAACTGGACAATGTATCTGCCACCACCTTCCTTACCCCGGTATGTGATTTGCTGTGAAATTAATATTGCTTTTCAAACATAACAGCAAATACCTGACATAGGCTACAACCTGCAGTGATGATGCAGACATGTTATTCAGCACTTGCACCACACCTTGACTATCAGACCCAAAAATAAAAAAGGGGGGAGGGATGTTTTTTTTTTTGAAATTTATTTATATTTTTTTATTTTATTTATTTATTTATTTTTTAATTCTATCCCCCACAGTGGTATTGCCCCGACGATTGGAAAATAAAAAATTCCAGAAACACCAAGCTTTGCACCCATCCATTGAATCCACTCCTGGGCCATTTGCCTGCTCACCATTTGAAATTACACTAGACCATTTGATCTTAATGTCTGGCCATTCCCCCCAAACCACCTACAATTCTCCCCGATCAACTAAATTTATATTGTAACCCCCCCCATCCTACCTCATTCTCCAGTCCCTTTGGAACCCGTTACCATGAAATCGTCAAAGTAATGTACTATACGTCTCCTCCCCGCTCTCTTCACTAAGCAATGCAAAAAAGTAGGAAGCCTTTAAAAAGGGAGCATGGGCTATTGCCCACCCCAATGGGTAAACAGATATCGATGTAAAATTAACCATCGAATTTACACCCCATTAAAAGAAAACCCCCTGGACACAGCGGTACAGCCTGAAGGCTGCCTCTAGATCAAGCATAGGTAACACTGTCCCCTCGCCAGCTACCCTTACCAAAATCACCACCTGATTGAATGGTAGCTAACAGAAACATCTTCCCTACTTATTGCCTCTGCAAAGAAACGGCCGTCCCAATGTTTATTTGTATGTATTTTCCTTGCTCTGTGTATCATGTAGAGTATTGTATTCCCTCTGTATAGCGTAACCTCTGTATTACGATCCAGTCTTTGTATAGTGTACACCCCCCTGTAAGTAATGAATTCCTTTTGTTTTCACATGCTTCCATCAGCCCCTCCCCTCCCCCCAGCAACTAAAGTCACCAGCTCACTGTTATCTGATCCATTGTTTGCATCTGAGAGTGACTCCATTGTTTGTGCACCTTCCCCCTCTGTATGTGTGTGTCCCCTTGCAAAATGTAAATAACGCCGTCTCCATTTTGAGTTGAGAAAGAGCAAGGATGTTCTGTACATAAGTGGCTGCATTGTCCTCCATTTTATGAGTCCTCAGCCCTGGAATCCCTTATCAATAGAATCAAGCTGCACATGTGAAAGTCTTTAACCTCCGTCCACAATGAAACGGATTCTTGCTTAGTATATTAATCTATAGACCTGAAGTTAAACCAACCGAACTAACCTAATGACACAGCATTTGTTAACATACAAAATCACTGTTTAGTTGATAAGCCTCTTCAGAAATTATAACAGACACCTTTAGATGTGTATTTGGTTAGTAATTGTTATATATTCATAAATCTGGCAGAAACAATGTGGATTAATTTAGTTGCGCAAATGTAAATTTAAACAGATTGGCAGAAGCACATGTGACTTTTTGAAGTTTAAGATGGCTGCCAGCCATGCGGTCACTGATTACCTATGTTTATAAGATCATACAGATGATCAAACCTTATTAGTTGTATAAAGTATTACAAAGTGAAGCAAATATCAATGAGCATATTCTAGCTAACAATGCAAATCACTAGAACGGATAAATTAGCGCGTATTTAACCCAATAGATTACACACACGCATATAGTATATTATCAACATAGCTTCAAATTCCCCGAATAAATACACTTAATACTTATCCACTCGCAGGCTTTATTATGATGATGGTACAAGTGTGAAATATGAGTGAGTTACTGCTCATGTTTCCTCTATTTCTGAAATAAAGTTACCGTTCTAAATAATTATTTACTCAACTGTAGCAAGTGCTCAAAACAAAAGATTGTACATTGCTGCTGTGTCACTTTAAAATTGCAACAATTAGAATAGTGAACTTAAATACAGTATACAAATTAATTTGTTCATCAACTTATTGCTTAGCCCTTGGTTACCCCAATCATTATTTTAAAACACACAGCTTTTTGAATAACCCTGTAAATCATGACCCACATAAAAGGCCAGCATGTGAAGCTGCTTGAGAATCCACTAAAGGTGTTACTCAGCAATGCACGTACGGTGCTTTTCTCATTCGGCACACTATAGAGTTATAGTGATTAATGTCCAGTGATTCAGTCTGTTATATCAAGTTCCTATGTGTGATTACATTCCCTTTGTGTTGTCTCCGTGTGCTATGGCTAGGTCCTTGTGGGGTCTCCGTGTGCTATGGCTAGGTTTCTGTGTGTTTCTATTGTGTGATTACGGCATGTTATAATAAACATAAAAGTAAAATAAAAACTTGCTATAAGATATATATATATTTTTTTTATTTCTCTTAGTGTTATACTACATTAGTGATTTCAGTGTGTTATAGAGAGGAATTTCGTGATTTCAGGGTGTATGATAGCTACATCATTAGCGTGACTTCGTGTGTTATACCGAGGTCCTACGTGTGATTTCACTATGTATAGTGAGTTCCTACTGTGTGTATGGTGAGGGCACATGCGTGTATAGGGAGGCCCTGTTGAAAAATTCTATTATTCATTATAATTACCAAAACCTTTTCAAGTTTCTTCTTATATATCAAAACAAAATAAGAGCTGCGCTACGCCATGGCGGAGACCCCCAAAAGAATCAATCACAAAACTGTATTGGTCTTTCTCAGAAGTCTAGCTTTCCTCGTTAAGCCAGATCTATTTATTAAAATACACAGAATTTATAGCCAATCAGTGTACAGATACATTACAACATCAAAGTTTAGCCACTCAGTTAAAGTACTACCATATATGGTTCACGAGACCCTTTTCCCATCTTCCCGCTTCTGCGCACATTTTCCTGCACTGAACATAACAGGAAATCGGCCACAGCTCATATCCTATAGAAGGAAGAACGGTCTATTCAGTATTGACACTAACAAAAATGGAGGGGGGGAATTTCACAGCCCATTTATAAGAACCGGCTTTTTAAGACTAAATATTTATTATATTTACAGGAAATTAAAATTTAACACCTGTGTTTACGGTGTTTATATGGGTTGCTTATGATTTTGGCTGCAGCCATGGATGATACTAAAATTGGACAGTCATAAGGCACAGCAGTCCACAAACAGCCAAAGCAAAACCACTGGAAATCCCAATGCCCCCAATAACATACAAAACAAGAAATCACTGAATTCTGGCAGAGCCACCCCAGACCAACAACCCATTAGAAATTACTATCACGCAGCTGGACACCAAATGAACAAGGAATACAGTATTGCAAATTGAAACAAACATCCACTAAATAAACCTACAGATCCGTACAATGGGAAACCCACACCTATCCCTCCAATAAATAATGGAACTAGGAATATATATATATATAGCAGACTTATGATAACAGTATGCATAACAGAGATACTGCAAGTAATACTTATCCAGTCATTGGTTTTCATACGATGGTGATGCAAAAATGGAGCTCGCCGCCGCCCTGTCTCTGAAGTTCTTAGTAAAAGAAAATTAACTGCAATACACACACTGCCCCCACGCCTTGTCTTTTATACCCCCCTTCCCCCTCCCATTGTTCCTCTCCCTATTGCATCCAATCACAAATCGGCCATGCTTCAGCTCATTAAGCAAAAAAGCCCCCATGCCTGATCCCATAGAACAAAGGGAACTCCCCTTTCACTCTTGTGTAATACAGGGATAATTCTTAAACCTTGCTCAATCCTAATTAGTCTCTCTCGAATTTATGTACATATGTTAAGTGTGGAAAAGAAACCAAGCAATACATATTAACTTAAGTAAGGAAAAGCAACTCACACAAACAGGAAAATAGAAAAAAATATAAAATTTACTTACAACATGCCACATGGCATTGGCAAACTGCCCAACAGGGGCACAAACATACTCATAGGGGAGGAGGAGGCTGGTCTCACTGCCGCTCCAGGATGTCAATAGCATTATTAATATGCTGCCTGAACTCCTGCAGCAACTCCTGGATGGCATCGAAGTTGGCGACAGCCAGGCGTAGCTCGCCGATCACCATCCTGACGCTGGACCTGTCAGTGTCCAGTCTGGCTTCTTCTATATATCCAATAAATGAAAGAAGGAAAATACAGTAAGTAAAGCAGGTTTCTATTTTTGACTGAAAGTCTTGAAAAAATATAATAGTATATACCAGTGCTGGCGGCCTCCTGAGGCTCTGACTCCTCCGACTCCTCCACCACCGTCAGCATCTCTTCCGGTGCTATATCTAAGAAATTAAAGAAATAAAAAATACAGTAAACAAAACTTATTTTTGAACAAAAGTCGATGCAAAAATACAACAGTAAAAAAAAAAAAAAAAAAAACCTGGACTCGCAGCCTCCTGCTGCGGCTCCCTCTCTCCATCGCCCTCCTCCTGCTATACTTAAAAAAATTAAATGAAAATACAGTAAACAAAAAATGTTTGTTTTTGACCAAAAGTCGTTGCACAATAAAACAGTATATACCAGCGCTGGTGGTCGCCCGTGGCTCCCCCTCCTCCACTGGGGCACTGGTGCCCGCCGGGGCAGATGCTGCCTTCTTCCTGTCTGCCAAATCCCAAAAATAACACGTAAATAATGCAGACTGGAAAAAATTGTATATTTATACAATATATTGCGACACCCCTCCACTACCAGCTTGACCCACCACTACTCCCATCTCATAGTTCTAAAGTCACAAAATATTTATTTATTTATTTCCCCTGCACATAGACATATTACCGTTCAATTATATATTTTTTTCAGAAGTAAACATTATGTTTATTCAATAAAAACTATTATTTGTGTTGTGTGCGTACAAAACGCATTGTGCTGACTGCTTTTAGTTATTTTATAGATGCCTCAGCCTCAGTTTCACTTTCAGCTAATAAAACTGGATATTGCAGAAACAACAGAAATCCGCCATTTTGTTTTGAAATTTGCATCTAAAGCGTTCAATGACACTGCTGTAGCAAACTGAATTGCTGCGCTGCATCAATTCAGCAGCTGCTGAGGATGTATTGAACGCGGCTCTGTTTGGATGCACTTTCAGAAGAACTACATGTCCCATCCTACCACTTAGCAGAGACGCAGAGATTTTTATTGATGCGCAGGTGGGAGCCAATATTGGGCAAGCTGCGGGTCATCTCGTATGCATCACTCAATCACAACAACCCCCCCCAGCACACACAGTGCCAAGAGAAATCCAGCATTGTAACTTCATCTACATACAAATATCACAATTTTCACGAATACGTAAAATCCCAAAAAAGAAGAGCTATGGCAAAAATGCATGTAAGACGAGTCGTGAAAACGCAAAGCTATACACAATCACATTGCATGAAAAAAGGACTAGATAAATCAACGTATTTCTGTGCACATTAGTACATGCAAGCACATTATTATACAGGATTTATATAGCGCCGCCAACAGTCTGCGCAGCGCTTTACAATATAACATGACACTTACGTTTGGCTATGACACGACGGATGTGCCTCAGCTGCTCCTGCTCGCGTGCCTTCAGATCGGACCAGCGTTTTCAGAGCTGGTCCTTCGTCCGGTCTTTCCCGAACAACTTCAGGATGGTGGTTTGGAGCTTGTCAAGGATACGGTCCTTGCGGGTGTTATTCTTCCTGCCGTAAGGGCCCTTACGGCAGTCATAATCTTTTTTTATCAAAGATGCGGACCAGCTCCAACATCTCCTCAAATGCCATGTTGCTGGCCCGCTTCTTCCTGGGTGGTGTCTCTGGGGTGGAAGCAGATGAGGAGGTGTCCGAATGGGACTCTTCTTTCAGCCATGATAAATAAATTCAATATTTTTTGGCCTGTCAAAAAAGTTGTCAAAACTGGCTCAAAGTTACGACATCCGCGACCCGCAGACGAATCGGATCCGACTACGAAGGAATTATCGTAGCGACAGAATTATCGGATCATTGGAAACAAGAAACAAGTGATACGCATTTACAAATACAAAATTTACAGAATCAGCGATATAAGTTAAATATACGATGTCCAGAATTACCGAAATGGAACCGAAATCATGAATAGAGCGAAAATAAATTTCGATTTGACACATCAAGTCCATTCGAAAACTCTGAAAATTTTTCGTTTCGGCTCGGAAACCTTTTCGGATCTCTCAGTTTTCAGGTCCGATCTGATTCGGGAAAAAAAAAAAAAAAAAAAAAGTCGAATCCGAAGACACGAATCGGGAAATTTCGTGAAAATTCCGAAACGCACATCCCTATTAATCATATATGCAGTTACTAACAGGAGATACATATATTGTTAAGCTAGTTTTTATATGATGGACTGTGGTTTATAAAAATTTTTGTTTATGATATGAGATTTGAAACTTTTTTGTATACGTAATAAATATATATATTTTTATCCGATTATTGTATTTTTCAAAGCAAAACACAGACAATTAAAAGAATTTAGGAGAATTTCTAGGAAATATAGACGATTGATTTGTGTCTCGTATAAATTTCTTATGAAATAATCCCTGACATATTAAGCAGGCATGGGATAGGCATACGGCTATCCTAAACAAGATAATTCCAGGTAAAGTATCCATGTAATTGGGCAGACTAGATGGGCCGAAAGGTTCTTATCTGCTGACATTTTTCTATGTTTCTATATTGGAGGCTTGGCTGATAAATCCAATATATACTTGTTGTATTCACGTGCAGAGATTATAATCCCTGACAAATTGGAGGCACTGTACCGAGACTGTAGTTTTTGTTAGGAATATAATTGTCAGTATTGTCTGATTAGACAGAGATTAAAAATTATATATATATATATATATATATATAATATGACTCCTTGTTGTATTTTGACTTGTGGTTTTACGGTTGTCTACTAAACAGTGTACAAATGTCAGAGTCAGAATCTGAGACTCAGGAAGATGTAGAGATACATGCAGATCAAATAGATGTTATGTCTTATCTAAAGGACAAGTTACACGTCAGACGATTTATTTGATTGGATAAAAGAAATAAAATCAAAGGTTTCTAATTATGTTGATTCAATCTGGTCAGATCAATCAAATTTTTGTTTTAAAAATTGTGCCTGAATGCATATATTTGATCGCAGAAATGAACAAGAGATTGAATGATGACAAAGAAACCAGAGACAGCTTAGAAAATAAAAATTGTGACTTGCATGATACCGTAAATAAATTAAAATAGGAGTCAGAACGAATGATAATGGAGTTCAAAGTGTGTGCAAGAGAAAAAGATCAATTGCAAGATGAGATTATTCAATTATCCAAATTAAATAAGGAGCTGAATACAAAATTGGCGAGAATGAAACGCGAATATGAGAAATTCGCTGATGAGCTATGTCAGGTTGAAACTGATGTTCGAAGGGTTAAAAATCCTTCGTTAGAGAAGTTCCCTTTGAATCATAACTCACTGATTAGGCCTGACAGCTCTATTTATCTGAAGAGCGAGAGTGAGCAGAGCGAATGCGAAAGTGAAACTAAATCTCATGATGAAAAAAGAGCGAAGCCTCTTACACGGGAGTATTTCAAATCACATCACTCTAGCCAGCCACAGCCTATTAAGAAATCTCATAAAGTTCAGGATTTAACGAAAATCGTTAATTTCTTAAAAAAACTCAGTAGGTATCTTTGACCTTAAGGGATCGCCAAAATTAAATCATTTAAATATGTTTGAAGAAGCTTTGTCAATATTAGGAATTAATTCAGATGCTCAGAAAATTTAGTTGATCCCATGGGTCTTTGAAGGCAAACATAGGTATTTTTTTCCAGTCTTTGAAAGAATCTGGCATACGTAACCGGAGTAAAATAGTCTGAGGTCAAATCTGAATTTGGGCCTCACCGTACCAGTCTAGCTGTGAAAAGAGCAATTTTAACTCTAAAATGCAGACCTAAGCAAAGCCCACGTGAATTTCTTTCAGTCCTTAAAAATGCGTACAGCTTGGCTGAAAGAAACCCAGATTTTGAAAACCCTGAATTTATCCAATTATTTTATGACGCATTGCCAAATAAAATAAAGGTTATTTTGGCAAGAGATTATGACCCGAGAAATGGTTTGGGTACTAAAAGAAAGTATGACCCTATTTACTGTATTAGAATATAGTGAAGAAACTCAGGGGAAAAGAGTGAAAAACTCACCTGAGAAAATAGCAGAAACACACGTTAAAAAGGGTGATATTAAATTTGAGTCCCACAAAAAGAGTTATGCAGAAATATTGCGTGACTCCATACCTCAAAGGGAAAAGTCCAAGCCAGATCAGGAAAGAGGGTTTGCCAGAGAAAATTCAGGAAGTAAATTTCAATCTAGGAAGCAATGGGTACCTAGAAGTCAGTGGGTTAAATCAAGGGAAAATGTACCTAGACAGGAAGCAACCAGAGGTAAGACTGAATCTGAGGAGTCTGATAATGCTCAAGCTTCGTCCCCAAGGACGAATAGAAAGCGGAGATAGAATGTACGCCACCGTATTGGTCAAATGCAGGAAAATTTCCGTGTGCTGACAGAAAAACTGGATCAGATCACTCAGTTAATGACTGGAAATACCTCTGGTCAGGTTGTAAGCAATGCAACACCTGCAGCCCCACCCAACCAGTGACTAGATGATGTTTCTGACAATATCCAGTATCCATGACAATTTACCAGAAAATGATGAAATGATTAATACAAATGTTTGTATGGTTGATGATTTAGTAAACCCTTCCCTGCAAAGAGAAGGAAAATGTATTTTATCTCCCCAGACTAAGTGCGAGCAAGCTGAGAAGACTGGATCTGAAATGGAAAGCACAGCTGCCAAAAGCACGTTTGAGAGAGCAAAATCAGTACAAAACCTAATTTCATATCTCACTCTAAATTTCTCTGCAAATTGCATAGCATTGAAGACCGATATTATGTGAATGTAGAATTACAAGATAATTTACCACATATTCCGTCCTTGCTAGACAGTGGAAGCCAAGTTACGTTAATATCAGCTCATTATGGAAAATGTGCTAATTATTCACCTCCACAAAAGGGAGACAGAACCAAATGGACACTGGCTGGGTGGAGTAGAGGCAATGTCACCGCTCTGCATGGAGAGAGCCTGTGGAGTCATGGGTTCGATCCCAGCGAGCAACCTCTCCAGTAAGTGTCCTTGGCAAGACACCTAACGGTACATACTCGCCACCCAGGACGTACTTGAAAACGAGAGAAATCTCAATGTATCCTTCCTGGTAAAATCTTTCACAAATTTTTTTTTTTTATTTTGAACAGGTCCAAGAACTGTCCTCCAGGAAGCCTAGATTAGATAAATCTAATGCTAATCTAGTGAGTGTGAGTGGCGCATCTCTGAAAGTTCTGGGCACGACTAAATTGGATTTTAAATTGGGGAATAAGGTAATTCGGCATCCAACGCTTGTTGTGGATCTGCCCCAAAATCGCCTAATTATTGGAATGGACCTTCTCAAAAGGTTAAATCCAATCATTGATTTTATCAGAGGTTATTTGGTCCCAAGTAAATGTTCCAATCAGCTACAATAGATCCCAATCCCATCACACTCCGCGTAACTGCCACGGGAAAGGCCGGGTTCTATTGAAGTCCACTTCAGAAATAGCCAGACACCTGATATCTCTTTCTTAAGGCCAAAGCCCCTGACTCCAGGAGAGCAAGAGGATAACACCATATGTGCTGAGAGAATGAGATATATGTCTGGAAAATGATGTGCTAATTATTCACCTCCACAAAAGGGAGACAGAACCAAATGGACATAGTGACCCTGAAGTGATCAGATATCCACTCATCTTGAGGATTTGGGTAACAGATCTAGATAATGATGGAGACAGTCCTAATGTTATTGGAAAAAGTTATGTTATGTATTTCTAGAAGAAATAAAACTGCCAAGCTCAATTGCATGATTGTCATCCTAGATCACCTCAGAATGTGAAGATGGAACAGCAGAAGACACTTAACTGGTATCATGTGAAGTGATGTTTTGATTAACATGTGACTCTTCTTCCCAGCATTCAGATGTTTAACTCAGACTAGATCCGTAGGTTAATTAAATTTAATCAGAGATCAGAGTATCTATAGGGAATTTGAGTGAAATCGCTAGTCTATGAATGGTTATTTATACTCTTTCAACAGATTGGAGAGAAATTGAGAAAAGTGGTTAATCCGAACTGCGACGCTAATCCGCAAAGATGAATCGGACCACCAAGGAGATTGCGATTATCTGGAAATTCTACGGTTTTCCACACAATTCCAAGCGGATGCTCAAGTCCCATGCGAATCAAGCTCAATCAAGCCTGAAAGACATGCTGGATAAAGCCAGGATACCGTTGATTGCTATGTACAAGAACCACAGAAGGAAAAGATTTGCTGCATATTTTATTGCAACCGCTGTTCTACAGAAAGAAGCAAATGCTTAACGGAAGGATCTGGTACAAAACCGAGAGTGTTCATATCTACACCAGTGATTCTCGTGAAAGTTCCTAAAGAATCAAGAGTTGTTATCGGAGATGTTACTCTTTATCCGGTCGGGAATGAAGTCTGGTATGACGAGATAAAAATTGTTGACGCATTCCAAGGACGCGAGATACCTATGAATCCGGATTTGAAATTTCTACTAGAGAACAAGCCCGATCATACCATTGAACTTCTAATAAAGAAAGATAATCTAACTGTGATGGAATGGGTGTTGTCCGCCTGCGGGTGTGCTCCTATCTGCTCCTCCCACTGCGCTCACCGCCGACCCGACTACCGAGTGGCACGGCACTCGGCGTCTCGAGCGGCCTGGAGTGACCCTGGGGAAGGGTTGGCGGGATGTGGAGAGGGACCCCTGTATGAGACCAGCCCGACTACCAAGCGTCACGGCACTCGGCGTCTCGAGCGGCTGATCTACTGACCTGGGTGGAAGAGGGGATCGTCCGCTGAGTTAGCTGCTCCGGTGGGAAACGTTTCGCCCGTGGTTTACTTGTTCGGACGGGAAACGTTTCGGATGGGCCGATGCTCGCAGAAAGCGCCGCGTCGGGCTTCGGATCGAGTCACAGAGTCGAAGCGGGTACGAACTTTCGGGGGATAGATGTGGAAGCGGCACCGCAATTCCGATTCGAAGATGCGGAATTATCGTGGCTGCGGCGGTTCACTGTTCCGATGCGCGGGACGTCGCCACAGCGGTCGAAGAGTCGTACCTCGTGGGTGAAGCGCACCGAGACTGCGAGGAGCCTCGTGTGGCGAACGATCAGAAAAGACACCAGGCGAAGCTGAATGTACAGGTTGAACTGAGCTTTACTGGGAACTTCACATATATTTATCAACAATCATACATAAACAAGACAATGGAATCCCTGCCCGCCCCCATGGTTCTCATTGGCCCTTTCCCGAGTTGGAGTGCCTTGGTCCTGATTCGTATTGGTCGCTCCCGAATCGGGGTGGTGCCGATTCGTAACCGGACGTTCCGAATCGGCCATTTTGACCGGATCCACGAGGCGAGGGCAAAACATACAATGGGGTTTTTACATACTCTACACAGTTATACATACAGGGGACACTTTTATTACATCACACAATAAACAACCACATCTAATAAAGAAAGCAAGGTGTTCCTCCGGTGCAACGGCACTTAGGAGTCCCTAGTAACCCCAACGTCATCAAAGCTGTCCCTGGCTGAGGGTCCTGGGGTTTGCGGCCGAGCCTCTTGGGGCATTCCGTGACACTAACAATTTATGCTCCAATGTATTCACAGATTGATCATCAATTGCTATCTGCTTATAACGGGCCAAAGATTACAAAGATTGTGATTTGTATAGTAATTATGTTTCTAACTGTCTGGATGATTGTACTAACAAAGAAAGTATGTATATTGAAGTTTAAAAACACTGCATCTTCAATTATTAAATGGATGAAAGAAGAAAAACGTGTTGCGAAAGGTGGAAACCTAGCCTAATTGGTAAAGGGGGGAGATATTGTATGTTTTCCTCAAATTTATTTGATCAATAATTAGATGAAACCAAAGGGGGTTATGTCAGGTAGATTATAGAAAGGAAAAAGGTAAAATGGATGGTCTGTAGCCATTTTGTTTTTAAAGACAGTCTTTTTTCAATTTTCTCTAGGTTTAGAAATGAACGAGATTTTTTTTACAGAGTTCATTCCTGGGTGAAGTCTTTTATATTTTTTTAAGAAGTGCCAGACATGAAGGAACCTAGAATGTTTTTGTGTGATAATGCTAGAGTTAAGGGCTAAAACGTGTCATAATTAAATTTATTGGTTTGTTTTAAGTTTTTAAAACAAAAGATATTTTGTCTTTTGGGTATAGGAATAAGAGTTAATATCTCTGTAATATAGATTTATATTCACAAAATATATGTTTATAATCAAGGTATATTTTATTATATTTACAGTAGGAAATATGTATACTCCAATAAATATTGTAGAAAGTATATAATTGGTAAATAATAAAAATTACTAAAGAATAGATTCTGTTGAGTTAACCAGAAAAGAATTCAGCTGATAGAGACAGTGTCTAGTGACTGAAAGAGAGGTTCTTTGTTACGTCAGATTGAACTTTGACCCGAGATAAGAATATTAAGAAATAGTGGAATTAATTAAGAAGTGCAATACTGCCCTCTAGAGGATAGTAAATATTAGATTTGATGTACCAATAACATTGCTAGTGATGTCAAATTGACTATAATAAGCGGCAATGTTGGTTGCAAATCAGTCCGAGATTCCAGCATTCAGACTCACACCGAAATGCATTACACATGACCCTCTGAGAGTCCAAGATTCCAACACTCAGACTCACACCACGATGCAGGCAGATCCCAAGACATGAGGCAATCAAGATTCTCACCAAATCTCTAACTCACATGCATTGATTATCTGATATCGATAATCTTCACACATTCCAAAAATATTATATCAGGAATTCCAAGGCAGACTTATCAACATCCAAATTGGACAGGTAATGTATGAAATTAAGGAATTAATGTAATTATATATTTGTAGATATTCTTGCAACGTAGACTGAGATTTCTCAGATACTGGGTAACTCCAAAAATTCTAAGTATTTCTATTCTGCAGATAGAAATATGAAGAAGTGGACATAAGGATTTATTCCTAAAAGAATTGTTGTAAGATTGATACCAATATTGTCACGATCAGCCACAATGGCGGTACATGGCATGTGCCAAGTAGGGCCCAGGTAAGAGGAAAAGCCGCTATATGCAGAGATGCGTGACACAACGATCAGGAAAAGTAAATAAACCACAGTAGACACTGGGGACCTCTGCACGGCTAAATACCAAAGGAGCCCTATACTGATAGATCGGTCCTTAGAGTGGCCGAATCTGCACTAATGGAAAAAGGTTACCTTGTAGCCGTGCAGAGTCCTGGGAAAAACACAGACACCTGAAGGAGAATATACTCAACAACGTGCAGGGCAGGACTTCAATATACTAAAGCCGTGGTCTACAGGGATACACAACATATATTACGATATGCACAGGACAGCTAGGGATATCCAGAAGAGTGGTCAATAAATAAGCCAGGGGTCAAAACCAAAAAACGTATACCTTGAGCCAAAGCAGGGATATAGCACCAGAGAAAAGCCGTCAGCCAGGCCAGAGGGTCAATACCAGAAAGTCAATCAGAAACCTAGAACTCAGAACTAGGATGGAATAACAGGGAGCTCTCAGGAACAAATCTGTAGCTGAAGTGAACCAGGATGCAAGAGCATGGTGATATGGGCCCATGGCTTTATATAGGGGAGTAATCAGCCCATAATCACCAACAGAAGCTCAACGAGCCATGAACTTAACCCCTGAGCTGCATGTCAGGGAAAGCAGCACAGGGAAACACATGGAAACACAGACATAAGGAATACAGAGGGCAGGGAGACAGGGTTGGAACGTGGGAACGTGACAGTAGCCCCCTCCAAAAAAGGTGACCTCAGGGCACCTAAAACAACAAACATGACAGACAAAAATCAGGAAACCAGATTACGAACACCAATCACCAAAGTCCTTTGAGGTCCCACTCAGAGTCGTCATCCTCCTCCACAAGACGCCCCCGACTATGAGGGTTCCTTTGAATGGCAACCCAGTGGTCCTTCCTGAACACCAGTCCAAGGGGCGATTGCACATAGCCCTCAGGGACATGACGGGGTAGGGGGATCTTGGCATCAGTTAGACTGGACACAGAATCAGTGGGACCAGGGTTAGACACCTTTCCCCGTCTTCTCCTAGAACGAGGTCTAGAACTGGTGACCACCCCGCACGACACGGCAACAGTGGGAGTAGGCGCGCCTACCTGTGCCTTACCACGAGGGTTGGAAACCTCGGACTCTGTGGGGCATGGGTACAGTGGTGTTGCAATGTAGCTCTGGCACCGCTGACACACAGCTTGGCTGGGTCTCTGGCACCGCTGACACACAGCTTGGCTGGGTCTCTGGCACCGCTGACACACAGCTTGGCTGGGTCTCTGGCACCGCTGACACACAGCTTGGCTGGGTCTCTGGCACCGCTGACACACAGCTTGGCTGGGTCTCTGGCACCGCTGACACACAGCTTGGGACTGGCACACCGCTTGGGACTGGCACGACTGGCACACAGCTTGGGACTGGCACACAGCTTGGGACTGGCACACAGCTTGGGACTGGCACACAGCTTGGGACTGGCACCGCTGGCACACAGCTTGGGACTGATTTAACTGGAAGCTTGCCAGCCACAGGCGTGACAACCTCACTGCCAGAAAACGGCAACATAACAGCGCTGCTACACTCCAAGATTGCAGGTCTCCCGCTGGACAACATGATTGCGGTTTCCCCATCAAATTCCTTGGTTGTGACTACATCGCCAGACCCCATATTTGCGGCCTTGCCACCTGGCACTATGAGTGCGGTGGGTAATGCAGAGAAACATACAGCACCGCAGGTAATACAGCCTGTAACAATCTTACGCCCTGGACCACCATTAGGGTGTCTGCCCGTTTGGCGAGACCGCGTAAGAGAGGTAATAATGGGATTAACCTCCATGGCTTCAACCTCTGGCTCCCTGGCCGAGAAGGAGTCAAAATCCATTTGTGCCACGGGATCAGAAGAAGGGGAATACTCGACTGGGTCTGAGATGTCAGTTGCCCCCTCCACAGACCTGGTTACCCCTGGAAGGGCTCTCCTAGGCCTGGACGGTAAAGGGGGTCCGACCTCAGATACCTGGCTGTGACTGATACCATCTGACCCATCGTCGGAACATTCAGCAAGGTTACTAACATCAGTTGCCCCCTCCACAGGTCTGGTTGCCCTAGGAAGGGCTCTCCTAAACCTGGACGGTACAAGGGGTCTGATTGCTTTGGATTTATAATGGACCCTGGCTTTGGTGACCCGACTGTGGGACGTGGGCACTTTGCCAGCCTCGGCGCGCACTGGCATCTTGCCAGCCTCGGCGCGCACTGGCATCTTGCCAGCCTCGGCGCGCACTGGCATGAGTGGGCACCATGATATAAAATGCAATGAACTGGCACAATAAAAGCAGAGCTTGTCAGTTCGCCTTCTATTCATTTCCTCAGGGGAAAGTGGACCATGTACCCTGCTTTCTAGAACAGCTTGATCTTTAGAAGGGAGAAAAGTAGTGTCCATTAACCCCTTCCACTTAGAAATGAAATCCTCAAACAGCCGCAGCATGGATTCAAACAAATTACGCAACTCTGCGGGCTTTATGGTTGGCTCTTGCATTATGTCACGATCAGCCACAATGGCGGTACCTGGCATGTGCCAAGTAGGGCCCAGGTAAGAGGAAAAGCCGCTATATGCAGAGATGCGTGACACAACGATCAGGAAAAGTAAATAAACCACAGTAGACACTGGGGACCTCTGCACGGCTAAATACCAAAGGAGCCCTATACTGATAGATCGGTCCTTAGAGTGGCCGAATCTGCACTAATGGAAAAAGGTTACCTTGTAGCTGTGCAGAGTCCTGGGAAAACACAGACACCTGAAGGAGAATATACTCAACAACTTGCAGGGCAGGACTTCAATATACTAAAGCCGTGGTCTACAGGGACACACAACATATAATACGATAAGCACAGGACAGCTAGGGATATCCAGAAGAGTGGTCAATAAATAAGCCAGGGGTCAAAACCAAAACGTATACCTTGAGCCAAAGTGGGGATATAGCACCAGAGAAAATCTGTCAGCCAGGCCAGAGGGTCAATACCAGGAAGTCAATCAGAAACCTAGAACTCAGACAAGGGGGAAACACTGAGATAGAACTAGGATGGAATAACAGGGAGCTCTCAGGAACAAATCTGTGGCTGAAGTGAACCAGGATGCAAGAGCATGGTGATATGGGCCCATGGCTTTATATAGGGGAGTAATCAGCCCATAATCACCAACAGAAGCTCAACGAGCCATGAACTTAACCCCTGAGCTGCATGTCAGGGAAAGCAGCACAGGGAAACACATGGAAACACAGACATAAGGAATACAGAGGGCAGGGAGACAGGGTTGGAACGTGGGAACGTGACAAATATATATTGAATTTGGAAATTACTGTGATTAAAATTAATAAGCAAGGAATTATATAATTATAAAATAAAAAGCAAAAGATTAGAAGTTTAAATCTCGAGATTAGGGGAGGATTCACTAAATAAGTTTTATTACTTATCCTTTTAAATGAGCTCATCTTTTGTTGATCCATGTAGTATAGATATATATATATATATATCTATAAGAGCTGGCTGGTTAAACATTGTTTGCTGGGAAATGCATGTTGTATTAAGCAGAAATTTTATTAACCATTTGTGTATTAGTTACTAACTGATAAGGTAAATGATATTAATCATATATGCAGTTACTAACAGGAGATACATGTAGCGATGTGTTTAAAAAGACTGTTCTGCTGCATTTACTTGCAATGGCCACCAGAGGGAGACAGAGACCATGGAAAGTTATGCTGGACAAACACAAGGCACTAAACTACCTTTGCGTAAGGACAGGAAGTGGGTGTGTAGGAAAGGAAAGGCATCACCAGCCTCGTGGAAAGCATGCTCAGAGTGAGCTGGGAGCTGAAAGGAGAAGGAAGCAGGCCGAGCTGTGGAGGATCGTGACCAGGCCAGAGCGCAGGGGCTACCTCGCTGGTGCTGGGGGATCGGGACAGTGACCCTGCAGAGACCTGTCTATACCCACGCTGCGATCAAGGCAAGCAGAGGACCCGAGTGAGGAGTACCGCAAGTCCATTGGATGGGAGAGCAGGCGGTAGCTGGACAAGTCCGGGTGGGAGCAAGGAAAGCCAGACAACGGATCCAGTAGCCAGTATCACAGCCAGGCATTAAGCGGAGAGACGCCCTGGGTCAGCGGAGCCTTGGTGATCGAGCGGATGGGTGAGAGGCCTCCAAGGCCGGTTTATAAAATCAAGAAAGCACGCTGCTGTTTGTTTCCAAAACCCACAGGGCCCCAACTTGACTAGTCGAAGACATCGTTATAAGTAATTCACTGGCCAGTTGAATAGTACCCGGGTACCATATACACAAACGTACACACCCTTTACATTCCGGGACTTAACCTGTGCGGGACTCATTTGTTACGAATCGGAACAGGGGTTAAAGATACGTTCCGAATATATTTCTCTTTTCCGCTGCGCGTTTATCGTAATACGAAGAGATTGTATTTTTGGGTTTCGCTACGTGTCTCTGTTTTTCTGAACTATCGGGAAATTGCATTTCTTTTCTGTTTTTCCGAAATACGAAGCCTCGTGTTTCGTTTCTTTTCCGCTACGCGTTTTACCGTGATACGAAAATACTGTAATAATACTTGTGAATACCGTGTCTCAACATCTGCTTATTATTTTAGTAAACTATTTAAATGATAAAAACTCACAACTGTGTTGGAGTATATTTATTCCTAGTGCGGGAGACTGACCCGTGGTTCATTTTCAGCGGCTCCTCCGGGAGTGAGCGCTACACGTGGGGGCTCATTTCCGGGATCTCAGTCTCTGGAAAAACCGCATTTAACCACTTCACTGCTGAGGACGCGCTCAGCGCGTCCTCAGCAGTCCCGCTGGTATGCGGAGGACGCGCTGAGCGCGTCCTCCCATCGGGGTCAGCGTTCGGCCGGGTTCCGGCTGATCGCTGGCCCCTCCGGTGTGGGCTGACATCCTGGATGTCAGCCCGGCATCCGGACCAGCAGCCGCCAGAATTAGGTGTCATCGCGGGGGCGCGATGACACCTAATTCAGGCGCCCCCCCCGCATGTGCGGAGGAGGCGCCTGAAAGGGAGGGGGGGAGGTCCTTCGGACCTCTCTCCCTCCCGATCGGCGGCGCAGAGGGGGTTAACCCAGGCATCATTTGGAAGGGCACAGCCTGCCCTTCCAAATGATGCCTGGCATTAACCCCTGGGGAGCTGGATCGCGAATCGGCGCTGAAAAGCGCCGGTTCGCGATCCTTTCCCGGAGCTGGCCGACATCTTGGATGTCGGCCAAGCCTCCGGGAACTCCCCCAGAGGACTGGCGTCATCGTGCGTAGCACGATGACGCCAGTCCTAGACTTAACCCCTAACTGCCACCAACTGTGGAGATAGGGAGTTCCAATGAACTCCCTATCTCCCGATCCGTGGCAGCTAGGGGTTAAATTTTGGTATCGTTGGATCGGCCAGAGCATGGCCGTTCCAACGATACCAAACATGAAAGTGAAAAATTTTGTAAAAAAAATGAAAAATAAAAATTAAAAAAAATTAAAAAAAAAAATTAAAAAAAAAAAATAAACACTTTTTTTTTATTTTTTTTGGTTTGTTAATGCAGCAATATTGTTCCCATTTCAATTATAATGTGAACAATGATGCTGCACTAACGATTTTTGTATGCGGTGCGTTTGTTAAAAATAGTGTCATTTTCCCCAAAAAAAAATGTAACGAGACCCCATCTCTAATTTTTTTAACAAGCGCACCCCATACAAAATATAACCGCAATTGCTCGCATGTTAAAATGTGGAAAAAAACACTTTACACATTGTAAATTATTGAAAATACATATTTTATTGCATTTTTTTGTATATATATACAGACATGACATAACGTATACATATAATAATGACATATTATGAATCTACTGAGTCTGACGGAAAGAACGATATATAATATGTCTGGGTCATATACTAAAATAAGCCTTCAAAACACGTTTAAACATGATGCGCAAAACAGGTAAAAATGACCTCAGCATAGGGGCGGGAAAAGCCTCAGCAGCGAAAGGGTTAAAGGTTAAATATGGATCCAGATGAAGCAGCAGAGTGGTGTAAAGCACAGGGTGGCCAGTTAGAGTTGAGTGTAGTAATGGATATTCCTGTAGGCACCTGGGCAGAAGAGCAGATCCGCCTGGCCGTGGCAGCGTTGGCACCTGACCAGCGAGGGTTTCTAGCGGACATTAAAGTGAACCCAGAGACTTCTCACACGTATGTTCTTTTTGAGTGGAGAAAGGGTGTTCCTGTGTGTTTTCAGGACGTGAGTATACAGATAACCGACGACGTGGAAGTTCGTCTGATCCAGCCAAGTAAGCCACGTGGTGATTCAGCGAACATTCCTGCATCCAGCCCGCTGGCCATGATCGGGCCGGAGTTCATTGCTGCTATTGAGACCTCGTGGTTAAGTGTCAGAGGCTCACCCTTCTTACATCAGCTTCGGATATCGGAAGTTGGAAAAATTTTCAGGAAACTTGCCAACTCCGGCGGGAGAAGAAACCTTCGAAGAATGGGTGGAACAAGCGATGCAGGCTCTGGATGAGTGGGACGTCTCTGAAGCGCAGAAGAAGCAAAGAATTACTGAGAGCTTAAAGGGACCTGCGTCAGAGGCTGTCAGGAATCTGAAGCTGAGTAAGAGAGACTGTACTGCTCTAGATTACCTGAACATATTACAGGAAGTCTTCGGGCGAACGGAAAAGGCTGCTGAGCTAATGTACCAATATGAGCATACTTACCAGAAAAGGGGTGAGAAGATGACAGAATACATGAGGCGCCTGGATAAGATACTGTACCAAGTACTGTTGAAGAAAGGAACAGACCCCACTACAGTAGATCAGGTTAGAATGCGTCAGATATTGAAGGGTGCCTTACCTTTAGATCCTGTGATGTTGCAGCTGAGGACTCGAGAAGGTAATAAAGAGTTAAATTACCTAGAACTGATTCGAGTTGTTCGGGAGGAAGAAGCCCTTCTGGAAGAGAAGCTTGGAAAAAGGGGAGAAAAGGTCTATGCGCAACCCATAGAGTATAACGAGTGTTCATCAGATGAGGAAGATCCGGAAGAGACATATGAGCCGGAGATAACTCAAAAGTCGTCAAACCAGGTGTATGGTGAGATACAAAAGACTCTCGCGAGAGTACAAGAAGCCCAAGTTAAGATGGAACAGACACACACGGACCTATGCCGGACAATCTTGAAAGTAGTAGAAATGCAGACTGAAATACTGAAGTCTCTCTCAGATATACGAACAGCAGCGGTTGCTGTGGTCTCCGACAGAGGATTTTCAAATGAGCCACAGGAAGAAAGTGTGCCCTCATCCTCGTGAGGAAGATGTTTTGCCTGTAGAGAATTCGGTCATTTCAAGGCTCAGTGCCCAGAAAGGAGACAGGGAGGGTCTCTATATGTGCCTGCTAGACCTAGAAGATCCTCTCCCTGGAGGTCTGATCCTATGTCACGGGAGGAAAATGTATGCCCGCAGTCACCACGTATGAGGACAAGGGTTAGAGTACAACAGACTGGGTCTACCTCTCCTGCTGCTGCGAAAAAGTTCCCTGACAAGTTGATAGGTCCTTCGCCCATCATCCCGGTTCAAGTGGAAGGAGTCTATACTAAGGCTCTTCTAGATTCAGGTGCTCAAGTAACGCTGATTTACCGAGACTTCTATCAGAAATATCTGAAGCATATACCCCTGAAGAAATTTAAGGATCTCGAAATCTGGGGTATGGGAATGGAGAAGTTTCCCTATGATGGATATATACAGGTGAAGCTAGAATTCAGTTTGGAAATCGCTGGACAACCGAGAGTATGTGACACGTTGGCAATTGTGTGTCCTCGTCCCTTGGGAGCTAATCGAAGTTCTATGATAGTGGGGATGAACGCTGATGTGTTGAGACACCTCTTAACCCCACTGGTCACGGAAGAGAATCTTGCTCCTAAGAAGGCACACTCGATGTCACGACCGGCCTGTCCACGGAGGGTCAAGGAACAGAGAACCACTACAGAAATAAGAAGGCTGAGGAGAACGGAAGGGACAGAGAAGGCCCTACGTTCAGGAAAGACTGTACAAGTACCGATTGGAGACAAATTATCTGTGCCTGGTCTGCCTATATCCCGTCCGACTCCTACTATTCGGTCTCATCAGTTACGTTCCGTTAGAGAGAGTGAAGAAGACAGTGAAGAAGAAGGCTGGTGTCTGAGCTGGGTGTGGGCACCTGAGTCCCAGAGCGTCAAGCTGGTTTCTGACTGGGGTGAGAGTGATTTAGGGTCTGATATCTCTGAAGTTATGACTCGAGCACCTGCAGTACCTGAGACCTGGGAAGTTCCTGAAGTTTTAGAGGAAATATCCATAGATTACAGTTCTATGCCTTCACTGGAGGGCTCATATTCCGAGGAAGTGTTGGCTCCGATGGTTGATGAGAGAATTGAGCCTGTAGAGTCAGCTCTCCTGACTGAAGAGGTTCTTGAAAAATTTGAACCTAAACGTTCAGTACGACCCCCTCAGAGACTCACATTTGATTCACCAGGACATAGCACAGAGGAGGCTGTAACAACTGGGCGGAGGTTTCCAGAAGTGTCAGCTCTTATTGCCAAGGTGTCTAAGGGTTTGGGGGAGATTGAGGAAAATTGCTGCCTGTTGTCAACCCTGAATATGTAGGCTAAAGTTAGAAATGTTAAGTAGAAATGTAATGCAACTGTTGTTATGTTATGTATGACCGACACATGTACCCGTTACACGCCCTTGGGAGGACCCAAGAGTTTAGGGGGGGGAGAGAGTGTAGCGATGTGTTTAAAAAGACTGTTCTGCTGCATTTACTTGCAATGGCCACCAGAGGGAGACAGAGACCATGGAAAGTTATGCTGGACAAACACAAGGCACTAAACTACCTTTTCCATGATGCTTTGCTTGACTAGTCGAAGACATCGTTATAAGTAATTCACTGGCCAGTTGAATAGTACCCGGGTACCATATACACACACGTACACACCCTTTACATTCCGGGACTTAACCTGTGCGGGACTCATTTGTTACGAATCGGAACAGGGGTTAAAGATACGTTCCGAATATATTTTTCTCTTTTCCGCTGCGCGTTTATCGTAATACGAAGAGATTGTATTTTTGGGTTTCGCTACGTGTCTCTGTTTTTCTGAACTATCGGGAAATTGCATTTCTTTTCTGTTCGGTGCGAATATTTTATTTTTCCGAAATACGAAGCCTCGTGTTTCGTTTCTTTTCCGCTACGCGTTTTACCGTGATACGAAAATACTGTAATAATACTTGTGAATACCGTGTCTCAACATCTGCTTATTATTTTAGTAAACTATTTAAATGATAAAAACTCACAACTGTGTTGGAGTATATTTATTCCCTAGTGCGGGGAGACTGACCCGTGGTTCATTTTCAGCGGCTCCTCCGGGAGTGAGCGCTACATACATATATTGTTAAGCTAGTTTTTATATGCTGATGGACTGTGGTTTATAAAATTTTGTTTATGATATGAGATTTGAAACTTTTTTGTATACGTAATAAATATATATATTTTTATCCGATTATTGATTATTGTATTTTTCAAAGCAAAACACAGACAATTAAAAGAATTTAGGAGAATTTCTAGGAAATATAGACGATTGATATTTGTGTCTCGTATAAGTTTCTTATGAAATAATAATCCCTGACATATTGGAGGCTTGGCTGATAAATCCAATATATACTTGTTGTATTCACGTGCAGAGATTATATCCGACAGGGACTTAGCTCTGTGAGCCCATGATTGGGCAAAATTTGCCCAATCAGGACTCTGAGCTGTGATTGGCATAGTCTTGCACCTGTCTTGCACCTAAACTGTGGCCAGGTGCAGGCTGTAGCCAATTACAAGCTTCAGGCCAGTGGAAAAGTGCATTGTGGTGCATTGTGGGCGAACATGTGGCGAACACACGGAAATGTTCGGAGTTCGCGAACATCCGAACGGGCGATGTTCGAATCGAACTCCGAACATATCAAACCGAACAGCTCATTCCTATCCTGGATCAGCAGCTATCACTCCCCTGATGCTGAATGCTGATGTAACTGAATAGATCAGGGATCTCTTCTACATTCCCAAAACCTCCACCACTGCACCCTTCCACAATACCACAAAGGGGTTATGGTGTGAAGGCTCTTGCTGCCACCAAAGGCACAATATTTGGGTGCACTGACACGGACGCCTATACCAGATTCATATCATTTTAATATTGGAACACAGGGTCCAAGCCTGCACTCTTCCACAATACGACAGATGTGTTACGGTGTGACGGCACTGTTGCCGACACTAAAGGATCAATTTTAAAGCACCTATTGTTACTTTCATCCAAAGCCTGCATAATTTTCACCATAATTTAGCCAAAAAATCACTAAACTTGTTCCGCTTGTCCTAAAATGTCTCCTCTTTTCATACAGGCTGCCGCCCCAAGCAGTTGTTTATGAAAAGATTAAAGGAAAAGCATTTACCGTCATTTGAAATATAATTTTTTGGTTTTTACATATTTGTATACATCCTACAAATTCGCCACTTCACGGGCAGGTTATGGGGACCTCCTAGGTACGATATTTGGAGGAATTTTTCATTTTTATTCTTAACCTTTATTTCATGGAAAACTCACTGTTTCTTTAAAAACTTTTTTTTTTTAACTTTTTGTCCTTGTTTCCTGTCCCCCACGGCACTACCCGGACCCCCATACACCTTTTATGGCAAATATCTTGCATATATGCCCTCTTGGAGGGCACTCTAAAAATCGAACTTTCGAGTCCCATTGACTTGCATTGAGTTCGGTTTGTGTTCGCGTTCGAACTCGAACTTTTGAAATTGTTCGAGTTCGAATATGAACCGAACATGGGGGTATTCGGCTCATCCCTAATCAGGACCATAGTCTACTTAGACAACATACTCATCCTAGCCCAAGACCCTGCCCTGTCCTCCCGCCATACCGAGATGGTGGTTGCCCTTCTGCAAGACCTTGGTTTCATTTCATAATCAATTTGGACAAGTCGGCACTCTGTACAGCCCAAGTGATTACCTTCCTGGATTTCGTCATCGACTCGATAAAGTGTCAGCTGCAACTTCCTCTCCATAAGCTTCGGGCTATCAAGAAGACCCTTCAAGGCGGCGGACCTCATCTGCCTCTGAGACCTAGCGAGAGTGGTAGGCCTGCTCTCCTTCTCTATTCAGACAAAACCGGCTGGGTGGAGTAGAGGTAACATCACTGCTTTGCATGGAGAGAGCCTGTGGAGTCATGGGTTCGATCCCAGCGAGCAACCTCTCCAGTAAGTGTCCTTGGGCAAGACAACGGTACAGCCTCACCACCCAGGACATACTTGAAAACGAGAGAAATCTCAATGTATCCTTCCTGGTAAAAATCCTTTCCAAAAAAAAACCCCCCGGCCATTTACACTATCGGGCGATGCAATGTCTGAAGACAACATATCTCCGCCTCTACCCCTCCTACGACCATTCGGTCCCCATCACACCGGCGGTTCGAGTGGAATTCCTATGGTGGCTGCACCATATGGATGCTTGGAATGGGCATGCCATATTCAGTTCTCTCCCGGATTTCATCCTGGAATCAGACGCCAGCCAACTGGGCTGGATCCACGAGTGGTGGATGGACACAATTGCTTGGAGCTCTTTGCCGGCTCCTTCGCCATTCACAGTTTTACCCACCGTCTCAGGGTCTGCTCCCTACTCCTTCCGATGGACAACGTCTCCACAGTCCAATACGGAAACCGGCTGGGGGGCTCCCGCTCCAAATCCCTGTTGGACCTTACACTCTCCCTTTCCGACTTCAGCCTGGAAAGTAACATCTCTTTCTAAGCCAAGTACCTGCCTGGATCAACCAACTATGTAGCAGATTGGTTTCGTGATACTGGAGAGGCAACAGCGACTGGCATTTGGACAGTGCGATGCTTCAACACCTGTCGACGCTGCGGAGCCCCCTCTATCTGGACCTGTTTGCCTCTCGCCTGAACCATCAGACGCCAATCTACTTCAGTTGGCTTCCAGACCCGCAGGCAATGGCAGTGGATGCCTTTCTCCAATCCTGGCCTCTATCGGGAGCTCTTTCATTTCCCCCGTTTTCGATGATTATGTGACCACTTCAAGAAGTACGCAAACAGGCTGTGTGGCTTCTGCTCCTCACACCCTTATGGCACTTTCAGCCCTGATTCGCATTGGCACTGGTGCTCTGTCAACACCCGCTTCTGCTGCCGTCCTTCTTTACTGTCCACGTCCTCCTGGATCCTCAAGACAACCCACACCTGCTGGTTCTGGAAAGGAATCTTCCGCTGGTGGCGCGGATGATTCCTCAGATCCCTTGTGCTATCCGATGTGGCTCGTACTCGGTTGTGGGAGTGCTGGGCTCCTGGACCTCGGAAATGCATCAGCTCTGCCTGGAAGACATGATGTGACTGGTGTATGCAACAACAGGCTGATCCCACTACAGCCCCTCTTCCTCTGATTCTACAGGACTTGCTGCCCCTGCGCCAACTCTCCGTGAAACTAACCCTCCTGTTGTGCCTGGTGTCCTTTAGACATGTTTCGGATGTTACAGCATTGATGCACTCGGCATCTTCCGCTCCCCCAGGGGGTCATTTTAACACTCTCAAGACGTACTTGAACTCGGCGGCTACTTCCGACCTCATTCTCATGCCGGTGGGGGTCTGGTGCTGCTTTAAAACTGCAAAATATTCGCCTCCTGCCTTAATATAAAATTGGGGATTATTCCAGCCTTGGTGTTAGAATAATCATAATTTTTAATAAAGACAGGAGGCGAATATTTTTCCCGCCCGCCCTGACCTGTTTTTTGTTCCACAACATTTACTACTTCTGAGTTACGACTGTCCAAAGCACTGAACATGGACTTAATAAAATTTGACTTTAAAATTTTAAAAAAACACACATACATGTTCGGCCTTGTGTCCGTCTTTGCAATAACCATTTTTTCCCTTCAGGCAGGTTTGCCGTGTTGCATGTCTAAGATTAGCCTAGCTTTGTTTATAAACCGTAGGTTTTTCAACATTTATTTGTACTGCTTTCACATATCTTTAGTGAGTTAGCCAACTGTTTTCTTGACACGTTTCCATCACATGGTACTTTCACGTATCCTCTGTCCTTCCCTTTTAGCTTGATTTGCTCCTGCTGACCCGTTGGTTCTCGATTTTTACGGAAGCCCGGTGGTTTCCTGCTCTTCGGTCTAACCATGTCGTCAGTTCCTGTTTAGCTTCTGCTTCTCCGGTTCTTATTCCTGCTTCATGGATCTCCTGCTAGTTCAGCATACCAGAAAAGAGGACTTGGGAGGGGCTTGCTGGCCTCTTGTTGTCATGCTATTTTTACATTGGTTTACCCTGTTGCTATGTAAACTTTCTTTGCTGCTGGAGGTTTAGTAAAGAAAAGAGAATGCAAAATATTCGCCTCCTGTCTTTATTAAAATTAAGATTATTCTAACACCAAGGCTGGAATAAGCAACAATTATACTGTATGCTATAGAGCTCTACCTTTTTAGCTGTTTAGGGTTGTCTGAGGATAATAGGCCGTATAGTTCTGATCTAAGGGATTATCCACTACATCATGACCTGATCCGTGAAGCACAGGTGGTCTGTCACATGAAGCAATGGAGCATCACTGTTTTCTAGACTGTTAGCTCCTATGAGCAGGGCCCTCTACACCCCTTGTTTCCATACTATGTCTGTTTATCTGTATCTCGTTCCCTTTGGTTATTGTAAAGCGCTGCGGAAACTGTTGGCGCCATATAAATGATGACAATAATAATAATTTCTGGGGGTTTTTTGTATGGTTTTCTTAAAAAATGAAACAAATTCTATTATGACATCCTCACTCTTATACAGAGCCAGAACATAAATACAGGCAGCTTTATATGCAAAATATTCCGTATATAATAGTTACTATGGGATAACAGAATATTCCGTATATAATAGTTACTATGGGATAACAGAATATTCCGGATATAATAGTTACTATGGGATAACAGAATATTCCGGATATAATAGTTACTATGGGATAACAGAATATTCCGGATATAATAGTTACTATGGGATAACAGAATATTCCGGATATAATAGTTACTATGGATAACAGAATATTCCGGATATAATAGTTACTATGGGATAACAGAATATTCCGGATATAATAGTTACTATGGGATAACAGAATATTCCGGATATAATAGTTACTATGGGATAACAGAATATTCCGGATATAATAGTTACTATGAGATAACAGAATATTCCGGATATAATAGTTACTATGTGATAACAGAATATTCCGGACATAATAGTTACTATGGGATAATAGAATATTCCGGATATAATAGTTACTATGAGATAACAGAATATTCCGGATATAATAGTTACTATGGGATAACAGAATATTCCGGATATAATAGTTACTATGGGATAATAGAATATTCCGGATATAATAGTTACTATGAGATAACAGAATATTCCGGATATAATAGTTACTATGGGATAACAGAATATTCCGGATATAATAATCACTATGAGATAACAGAATATTCCGGATATAATAGTTACTATGGGATAACAGAATATTCCGGATATAATAGTTACTATGGGATAACAGAATATTCCGGATATAATATTACTATGGGATAACAGAATATTCCGGATATATAGTTACTATGGGAACAGAATAATTCCGGATATAATAGTTACTATGGGATAACAGAATATTCCGGATATAATAGTTACAATGGGATAACAGAATATTCCGGATATAATAGTTACTATGGGATAACATAATATTCCGGATATAATAGTTACTATGGGATAACAGAATATTCCGGATATAATAGTTACTATGGGATAATAGATATTCCGGATATAATAGTTACTATGGGATAACAGAATATTCCGGATATAATAGTTACTATTAGATAACAGAATATTCCGGATATAATAGTTACTATGTGATAACAGAATATTCCGGACATAATAGTTACTATGGGATAATAGAATATTCCGGATATAATAGTTACTATGAGATAACAGAATATTCCGGATATAATAGTTACTATGGGATAACAGAATATTCCGGATATAATAGTTACTATGGATAACAGAATATTCCGGATATAATAGTTACTATGGGATAACAGAATATTCCGGATATAATAGTTACTATGGGATAACAGAATATTCCGGATATAATAGTTACTATGGGATAACAGAATATTCCGGATATAATAGTTACTATGGATAACAGAATATTCCGGATATAATAGTTACTATGGGATAACAGAATATTCCGGATATATAGTTACTATGGGATAACAGAATATTCCGGATATAATAGTTACTATGGGATAACAGAATATTCCGGATATAATAGTTACTATGGGATAACAGAATATTCCGGATATAATAGTTACTATGGGATAACAGAATATTCCGGATATAATAGTTACTATGGGATAACAGAATATTCCGGATATAATAGTTACTATGAGATAACAGAATATTCCGGATATAATAGTTACTATGTGATAACAGAATATTCCGGACATAATAGTTACTATGGGATAATAGAATATTCCGGATATAATAGTTACTATGAGATAACAGAATATTCCGGATATAATAGTTACTATGGGATAACAGAATATTCCGGATATAATAGTTACTATGGGATAATAGAATATTCCGGATATAATAGTTACTATGAGATAACAGAATATTCCGGATATAATAGTTACTGTGGGATAACAGAATATTCCGGATATAATAATCACTATGAGATAACAGAATATTCCGGATATAATAGTTACTATGGGATAACAGAATATTCCGGATATAATAGTTACTATGGGATAACAGAATATTCCGGATATAATAGTTACTATGGGATAACAGAATATTCCGGATATAATAGTTACTATGGGATAACAGAATATTCCGGATATAATAGTTACTATGGGATAACAGAATATTCCGGATATAATAGTTACAATGGGATAACATAATATTCCGGATATAATAGTTACTATGGGATAACATAATATTCCGGATATAATAGTTACTATGGGATAACAGAATATTCCGGATATAATAGTTACTATGGGATAACAGAATATTCCGGATATAATAGTTACAATGGGATAACAGAATATTCCGGATATAATAGTTACTATGGGATAACAGAATATTCCGGATATAATAGTTACTATGGGATAACAGAATATTCCGGATATAATAGTTACTATGGGATAACAGAATATTCCGGATATAATAGTTACTATGGGATAACAGAATATTCCGTATATAATAGTTACTATGGGATAACAGAATATTCCGGATATAATAGTTACTATGGGATAACAGAATATTCCGGATATAATAGTTACTATGGGATAACAGAATATTCCGGATATAATAGTTACTATGGGATAACAGAATATTCCGGATAAATAGTTACTATGGGATAACAGAATATTCCGGATATAATAGTTACTATGGGATAACAGAATATTCCGGATATAATAGTTACTATGGGATAACAGAATATCCGGATATAATAGTTACTATGAGATAACAGATATTCCGGATATAATAGTTACTATGTGATAACAGAATATTCCGGACATAATAGTTACTATGGGATAATAGAATATTCCGGATATAATAGTTACTATGAGATAACAGAATATTCCGGATATAATAGTTACTATGGGATAACAGAATATTCCGGATATAATAGTTACTATGGGATAATAGAATATTCCGGATATAATAGTTACTATGAGATAACAGAATATTCCGGATATAATAGTTACTGTGGGATAACAGAATATTCCGGATATAATAATCACTATGAGATAACAGAATATTCCGGATATAATAGTTACTATGGGATAACAGAATATTCCGGATATAATAGTTACTATGGATAACAGAATATTCCGGATATAATAGTTACTATGGGATAACAGAATATTCCGGATATAATAGTTACTATGGATAACAGAATATTCCGGATATAATAGTTACTATGGGATAACAGAATATTCCGGATATAATAGTTACAATGGGATAACAGAATATTCCGGATATAATAGTTACTATGGGATAACATAATATTCCGGATATAATAGTTTACTATGGGATAACAGAATATTCCGGATATAATAGTTACTATGGGATAACAGAATATTCCGGATATAATAGTTACAATGGGATAACAGAATATTCCGGATATAATAGTTACTATGGGATAACAGAATATTCCGGATAATAATAGTTACTATGGGATAACAGAATATTCCGGATATAATAGTTACTATGGGATAACAGAATATTCCGGATATAATAGTTACTATGGGATAACAGAATATTCCGGATATAATAGTTACTATGGGATAACAGATATTCCAGATATAATAGTTCTATGGGATAACCAGAATATTCTGGATATAATAGTTACTATGGGATAACAGAATATTCCGATATAATAGTTACTATGAGATAACAGAATATTCCGGATATAATAGTTACTATGGGAACAGGATATTCCGGATATAATTTTACTATGGGATAACAGAATATTCCGGATATAATAGTTACTATGGGATAACGAAATATTCCGGATATAATAGTTACTATGTGATAATAGAATATTCCGGATATAATAGTTACTATGGGATAACAGAATATTCCGGATATAATAGTTACTATGGGATAACAGAATATTCCGGATATAATTGTTACTATGGGATAACAGAATATTCCGGATATAATAGTTACTATGAGATAACAGAATATTCTGGATATAATAGTTACTATGGGATAACAGAATATTCCGGATATAATAAGTTACTATGGGATAACAGAATATTCCGGATATAATAGTTACTATGGTTAACAGAATATTCCGGATATAATAGTTACTTGGCGATAACAGAAATATTCCGGATATAATAGTTACTATGGATAACAATATTCCGGATATAATAGTTACTATGGGATAACAGAATATTCCGGATATAATAGTTATTATGAGATAACAGAAAATATCCGGATATAATAGTTACTATGGGATAACAGAATATTCCGGATATAATAGTTACTATGAGATAACAGAATATTCTGGATATAATAGTTACTATGGGATAACAGAATATTCCGGATATAATAGTTACTATGGGATAACAGAATATTCCGGATATAATAGTTACTATGGGATAACAGAATATTCCGGATATAATAGTTACTATGGGATAACAGAATATTCCGGATATAATAGTTACTACGGGATAACAGAATATTCCGGATATAATAGTTACTATGGGATAACAGAATATTCCGGATATAATAGTTACTATCGGATAACAGAATATTCCGGATATAATAGTTATTATGAGATAACAGAATATTCCAGATATAATAGTTACTATGGGATAACAGAATATTCCGGATATAATAGTTACTATGGGATAACAGAATATTCCGGATATAATAGTTATTATGAGATAACAGAATATTCCGGATATAATAGTTACTATGGGATAACAGAATATTCCGGATATAATAGTTACTATGTGATAATAGAATATTCCGGATATAATAGTTACTATGTGATAATAGAATATTCCGGATATAATAGTTACTATGGGATAACAGAATATTCCGGATATAATAGTTATTATGAGATAACAGAATATTCCGGATATAATAGTTACTATGGGATAACAGAATATTCCGGATATAATAGTTACTATGGGATAACAGAATATTCCGGATATAATTGTTACTATGGGATAACAGAATATTCCGGATATAATTGTTACTATGGGATAACAGAATATTCCGGATATAATTGTTACTATGGGATAACAGAATATTCCGGATATAATAGTTACTATGTGATAATAGAATATTCCAGATATAATAGTTACTATGGGATAACAGAATATTCCGGATATAATTGTTACTATGGGATAACAGAATATTCCGGATATAATAGTTACTATGGGATAACAGAATATTCCGGATATAATAGTTACTATGGGTTAACAGAATATTCCGGATATAATAGTTACTATGGGTTAACAGAATATTCCGGATATAATAGTTACTATGGGATAACAGAATATTCCGGATATAATAGTTACTACGGGATAACAGAATATTCCGGATATAATAGTTACTGCGTGATAACAGAATATTCCAGATATAATAGTTACTATTGGATAATAGAATATTCCGTATATAATAGTTACCATGGGATAACAGAATATTCCGGATATAATAGTTACTATGGGATAACAGAATATTCTGGATATAATAGTTACTATGGATATACAGAATATTCCGGATTATAATAGTTACTATGAGATAACAGAATATCCCGATATATAATAGTTACTATGGATAACAGAATATTCCGGATATAATAGTTACTATGGGATAACAGAATATTCCAGATATAATAGTTACTATCAGGGTTATCCAAAGAGATCCGAATTGCTTGAGAAAGGTAACCGAATGCTGAAAATCAGCGTTCGGTTACCTTTCCTGGCCATTCGGCTATCCAGAGAGCAGGCAATTCGCCAAATCCTGGCGAATTGCTTGCACATACGGTGCCTGTTCGGTGCCTGTTCGAGGGCAGTGAAATCCCCATGAAAAAGCACTGCTTCGGCTATTCAGAGAACACAAACACCAGCAGTGAAAGGTTCCCTAATGCCTGCCATTCGGTGGTTTAATTCGGCAAATTATTCAGGAGAATCCCATAGACTTCAATGTTAAAAATTCTCCCGTTTTAATTCAATATCTAATAAAACCGTTCATTATAAAATTCTGCAGCAAAAAGTCTCTTTATTTATAGATTTTTTAGGATACTTAAGCATTTTTCTGATTTTTTTTTTTTTTTTTAAAAGTCCGATTTTTTTTGATTTTCTTTTTCAGTTTACTTATTTTTTTTGTAACAGCCTCTTTATTATCATTCCCTGGACCTCCTGTGAAAATTTCAGACATTTTCGCTCAGTAGTTTCTTTGCAAGCAGCGTTTCTTTTCCCAGATTCATACAAATGGTTTTGCTTAATTTATCACTGCCTCCTCTACGTCACAGCTGCTTCGGCTCTGTGTGATTCGGCTCCTTTTCGGCTCCTGTTCGGCTTTTTCGAAGGTTAATCCAGATGTTTTTGCTTGTTTTCAGGGTGCATTCGGTTAGTTTCGTCAGGTTTTCGGCAGCTTTTCACTGCAATTCGGGGACCCTGTGGTGCTTGCTGAATACACCGCCAGGGTCACCGAAATGCAATCGGCAAAAGGAACCGAATTGAAGAGAACGAAAAGTCACCGAACGTGCGGTGACTTTTCGAATCTCTTGAGATAAACCCTGTATGGGATAACAGAATATTCCGGATATAATAGTTACTATGGGATAACAGAATATTCGGATATAATTGTTACTATGGGATAACAGAATATTCCGGATAAATTGTTACTATGGAATAACAGAATATTCCGCATATAAATAATTACTATGGAAACAAAGAATATTCCGGATATAATAGTTACTATGAGATAACAGAATATTTCCGGATATAATAGTCTACTATGGTAAAAATATTCCGGATATAATAGTTACTATGGGTTAACAGAATATTCCGGATATAATAGTTACTATGGGTTAACAGAATTTCGGAAAATATGTTACTATGGGATAACAGAATATTCCGGATATAATAGTTACTACGGGATAACAGAATATTCCGGATATAATAGCTACTATTGGATAATAGAATATTCCGGATATAATAGTTACCATGGGATAACAGAATATTCTGGATATAATAGTTACTATGGGATAACAGAATATTCCGGATATAATAGTTACTATGGGATAACAGAATATTCTGGATATAATAGTTACCTATGGGATAACAGAATATTCCGGATATAATAGTTACTATGGGATAACAGAATATTCTGGATATAATAGTTACTATGGGATAACAGAATATTCCGGATATAATAGTTACTATGAGATAACAGAATATTCCGAGATATATAGTTACTATGGGATAACAGAATATTCCGGATATAATAGTATACTATGGGGATAACAGAATATGCCAGAATATAATAGTTACTATGGGATAACAGAATATTCCGGATATAATAGTTACAATGGGATAACAGAATATTCCGGATATAATAGTTACTATGGGATAACAGAATATTCCGGTTATAATAGTTACTATGGATAACAGAATATTCCGGATATAATAGTTACAATAGGATAACAGAATATTCCGATATAATAGTTACTATGGATAACAGAATATTCCGGATATAATAGTACTATGGGATAACAAGAATATCCGGATATAATAGTTACTATGGGATAACAGAATATTCCAGATATAATAGTTACTATGGGATAACAGAATATTCTGGAATATAATAGTTACTATGGGATAACAGAATATTCCGGATATAATAGTTACTATGAGGTAACAGAATATTCCGGATTAATAGTTACTATGGGATAACAGAATATTCCGATATAATAGTTACTATGTGATAACAGAAATATTTGATATAATAGTTACTATGTGATAACAGAATATTCCGGATATAATAGTTACTATGCGGATAAAAGAATATTCCGGATATAATTGTTACTAGGGATAACAGAATATTCTGGATATAATAGTTACTACGGGATAACAGAATATTCCGGATTAATAGTTACTATGGGATAACAGAATATTCCGGATATATAATAGTTACTATGTGATAATAGAATATTCCAGATATAATAGTTACATATGGATAACAGAATATTCCGGATATAATTGTTACTATGAACAGAATATTCCGATATAATTGTTACTATGGGATAACAGAATATTCCAGATATAATAGTTACTATGTGATAATAGAATATTCCGGATATAATAGTTACTATGTGATAACGAATATTCCGGATATAATAGTACTATGTGATAATAAATATTCCAGATATAATAGTTACTATGGGATAACAGAATATTCCGGATATAATAGTTATTATGAGATAACAGAATATTCCGGATATAATAGTTACTATGGATAACAGAATATTCCGGATATAATAGTTACTATGTGATAACGAAATATTCCGGATATAATATTACTATGTGATAACAGAATATTCCGGATATAATATTTACTATGGATAACAGAATATTCCGGATATAATAGTTATTATGAGATAACAGAATATTCCGGATATAATAGTTACTATGGGATAACAGAATATTCCGGATATAATAGTTTACTATGAGATAACAGAATATTCTGATATAATAGTTACTATGGGATAACAGAATATTCCGGATATAATTGTTACTATGGGATAACAGAATATTCCGAGATATAATAGTTACTATGTGATAATAGAATATCCAGATATAATAGTTACTATGGCGATAACAGAATATTCCGGATATAATTGTTACTATGGGATAACAGAATATTCCGGATATAATAGTTACTATGGGATAACAGAATATTCCGGATATAATTGTTACTATGGGATAACAGAATATTCCGGATATAAATAGTTACTATGAGATAACAGAATATTCTGGATAGAATAGTTACTATGGGATAACAGAATATTCCGGATATAATAGTTACTATGGGATAACAGAATATTCCGGATATAATAGTTACTATGAGATAACAGAATATTCGGATAGAATAGTTACTATGGGATAACAGAATATTCCGGATATAATAGTTACAATGGGGATAACAGAATATTCCAGATATAATAGTTACTATGGGATAACAAATATTCCGATATAATAGTTTACTATGGGATAACAGAATATTCCGGTTATAATATTACTATGGGATAACAGAAATTCCGGATATAATAGTTACAATAGGATAACAGAATATTCCGGATATAATAGTTACTATGGGATAACAGAATATTCCGGATATAATAGTTACTATGGGATAACAGAATATTCCGGATATAATAGTTTACTATGGGATAACAGAATATTCCGGATATAATAGTTACTATGGGAACAGAGTATTCCAGATATAATAGTTACTATGGGATAACAGAATATTCTGGATATAATATTTACTATGGGATTAACAGAATATTCCGGATATAATAGTTACTATGAGGTAACAGAATATATCGGATATAATAGTTACTATGGGATAACAGGATATTCCGGATATAATAGTTACTATGGGATAACAGAATATTCCGGATATAATATTACTATAGATAACAGAATATTCCGGATATAATAGTTATATGTGATAACAGAATATCCAGATATAATAGTTACTATGGGATAACAGAATATTCCGGATATAATTGTTACTATGGGATAACAGAATATTCCGGATATAATTGTTACTATGGGATAACAGAATATTCCGGATATAATAGTTACTATGGGATAACGAAATATTCCGGATATAATAGTTACTATGTGATAATAGAATATTCCAGATATAATAGTTACTATGGGATAACAGAATATTCCGGATATAATTGTTACTATGGGATAACAGAATATTCTGGATATAATAGTTACTATGGGATAACAGAATATTCCGGATATAATTGTTACTATGGGATAACAGAATATTCCGGATATAATAGTTACTATGAGATAACAGAATATTTGGATAGAATAATTACTATGGGATAACAGATATTCCGGATATAAAGTTACTATGGGATAACAGAATATTCTGGATATAATAGTTACTATGGTTAACAGAATATTCCGGATATAATAGTTTACTATGGATAACAGAATATTCCGGATATAATAGTTACTACGGGATAACAGAATATTCCAGATATAATAGTTACTGCGTGATAACAGAATATTCCAGATATAATAGTTACTATTGGATAATAGAATATTTCCGTATATAATAGTTACTATGGATAAACAGAAATATTCCGGAATATAATAGTTACTATGGGATACACAGAATATTCTGGAATATAATAGTTACTATGGGATAACAGAATATTCCGGAATATAATAGTTACTATGGGATAACAGAATATTCCGGATATAATAGTTACTATGGATAACAGAATATTCCGGATATAATAGTTACTATGAGATAACAGGAATATTCCGCGGATATATTAGTTTACTAGGGATAGCAGAAAATATTCCGGATATAATAGTTACTATGAGAATAACGGAATATTCTGGATATAATATTTACTATGGGATAACGGAATATTCTGGATATAATAGTTACTATGTGATAACGGAATATTCCGGATATAATAGTTTACTATGGGATAACAGAATATCTGGATATAATAAGTTATATGGGATAACAGAATATTCCGGATATAATAGTTACTATGGGATACAGAATATTCCGAGATATAATGAGTTACTATGGGATAACAGAATATTCCGATATATAATTACTATGGGATAACAGAATATTCCGGATATAATAGTACTATGGGATAACAGAATATTCCGGATATAATAGTTACTATGGGTAACAGAATAATTCCGGATATAATAGTTACTATGGATAACAGAATATTCCGGATATAATAGTTACTAGGATAACAGAATGTTCCGGAGATAATAGTTACTATGGGATAACAGAGTGTTCCGGATATAAAGTCACAAGTCCTGTTTTTTGTGAAAATTCCCTTGTAATGAGCCGCAGTCACACAGGTGCCGCCTCTCCCTCTGTGCAGTGTCTATTTCAGTGTCTGCGT
>RXON01002090.1:0-40459 GCA_009667805.1 Leptobrachium leishanense | reverse complement strand
GGCAGCCAGCAATGGCGTTTGAGCTGCTGGAAGCGATCCGATCGCTTCCAGCGCTCAAAAAACGGCAGGACGTACCATGTACGTCAGCGGGTCTAAGAGAGACCCGCTGCAATGACGTACATGGTACGTCCAGGGTCCTTAAGGGGTTAAACCTTTAACATTGAGAGAGACAATTTTCATAACTTAAATCAGATAAGTATAAAGACATGTAAAAGACGCAAGAGTAACCCAACAAACATATTGCAATAACCTAGGCACTGTCTCAAAATAGAGCAAAAATTTGCAGAACAGTCCAACTTCTATGGTCAAGAATGGTGCAACGGGACAAAGAAAAAAAAAGGGAGAAAAGAAAGAGGTGAACAACAAAAGAGAAAAAACTAAAAATTTAAAGAGACGGTGCAACCGGCAGTCGCTCTCTGTACAAAAAGTAGCTCCACGGCCACCAGTAAAAACCGGGCCTACCCCACAAGGTGTGGGGGGAGATGGATGTACAGACGCGGTGCCATTCCGGGGAAACTTTGGATGGGGATGGAGGGGCCCTATGTGGAGGGGGGTCAACTCACCCATCAAATCCCACATTTGTAGCATAGAAATGCCTTCCTGCAGCAAATGAAGAACGGATAAAGTTCCACGGTACGTGACAAGCAGCTTCAGGGGAAAACCCTATCTGTACGGGATCTTGTGGTTGCGAAGGACTTTCGTAACCGGCAAAAACTCTCTGCACCGCTGCATCGTAGCTGCTGATAGGACAAGGAAGAATAAAATAACAGTATAAGTAGCAGGAAGATCTGGAGTTTTCCGCATAGCCGCCATCAATGTATCCTTGGTGCTATAGAAGTGAACACGAATCAATACGTCTCTAGGGAGCGCCGCGTCCAGATTACACGGTTTCGGGACACGGTGTGCTATGTCCAATTGTAGGGTCGTTTCTTCCGCCTCTGGCAACAAACGACAAAATAAATCCAGCAAATAAGTCGACAGACCATCAGATTTAATCGATTCTGGAACACAGACTATCAGATTTGTTTTCAAGAAGGTCTGTGCGTTCACCAATGTCACGGATTTCTTGATGTAAAGATGCAGTAATAGAGCGGAAATCTTCCTGAAGCGTGGAACGAAGCTCGAGGAGCATTGCTTGAATCTGCTTACCAGTCGCTGGAGCTGAGGATCAGAAGGCAGGTGTTGTGGATCAGTTTCCCTTGCCTCCGTGTTGCCAGGTGAGTATGGGGATCGAGTGCCCTGGACGCCGCCATCTTGCGGCCTACCACATAGTTTCCCAGTGCGCCCGAGATCCGCCAGTTTTGGCGTTTCTGCAGGCGCCATCCGATCCCTGGGGGCCCGCGTATGCCAAGGGGTAAGATTTGGCGTTGAATCGCCGGGATTTGACCCGTGGCGGCCGGAATAGCTGGTGGTCAGCGGGAGCTCCTCTCACATGCGGTCGCTCAAGATGGGTGCTAGACACGCCCCTCTATTATTTTTTTAATGGCTGTAACTTGGTAATAATCTTGGGGTGGGTTGGTACTAAGCTGGTAACGCTCCCAGCATGGATTTTGTGTCTCAAACTCTCCTTTATCTTTTGCAATTTTACTTTCCACTCATCCCATTGGGAACTCTTTGTATAGCAGGCTTCTCTCTGCCTTTTTATGCGGACCCGTTCAGACCCCTCTGCCTCCTGAACAGCAGGGAATAAAATAAATAGAAAGTCATTGCTGGAAAGATCACAATCGGTGCCAGATCGCGGACTAGTCCCGGAAGGTGGCTGATGTTAGTTGGACAGTTAACCCCCTAGCTGCCAAGTTGAGATAGGGACGTCCTTTGGACCCCCATATCTCCTGACTGGTGGCAGCTAGAGGGTCATTATTGGTATCATTGGTATGGCCAGAGCATGGTATAAATAAAATATGTATATATATATATATAAAAAAGTGTAAGGTTTTAAAAAAATTCTTTGTCTAGGTCATGTAACAAAACAGGACTTTACGTCATGTTTAAACATGGTGACCACAAAACGGTCAAAATGAGCTCAAACACAGAGGTGTAGTGGCTCACCATTGAATTGGTTAAAAAACAAAAATATGTAAACATTGGGGGCCCTATTACATTCTCAACGCAAAAACGCTCACGCAGCGCATTTTTTTGCGCACAGCATTAAGCATTATCACTCTAAAATTAACAGTGGTATTACAATCCTCGCGCATTTTGTCATCCGTCAAAAAATAACGTTCTTGAAACCGACGCGCAAAAATGCGCGCAAGGCACTTTGCACGCAGATATTAACAATAATGTTTAACGCGAGTCCGTCAGACGAACGCATTATTTGTGCGGACTGCACACAAAAACGTATGTTCTGATGGAAGACAAGGTAGTAGCCGTGATTTTTTGGCGGATCTAGGAATAAAAATGTGCGCGCATTAACTTTGTGCGCAGACATTGGTGTGCGGACTGTTTTTTTGTTTGGTTTTATTAATGGATGAAATATGTGACGAGATTGTAGAAAAATGGGGAATAAGAAAAACCTTCAGGGTTAGTCAAAGAGCTCCGAATGGCTGGTGAAAGTTAACTGAACGCTGAAATTCAGTGTACGGTTGGTTACCTTTCCTGGCCATTCGGCTATTCAGAGAGCAGGCAATTTGCCAGAACCTGGCGAATTGCCTGCACATACGGTGCCTGTTTGAGGGCAGTGAATCCCCATTAAAAAGCAATGCTTCGGCTATTCAGAGAGCACAAACCAGCAGTGAAAGGTTCATGAAATGACCTGCCATTCGGTGGTTTAATTCGGCAGGTTTATTCCGGCGAATCCCAAAGGCTTCAATGTTAAAAATATTCCCGTTTCAATTAAATATTTAATAAACCGTTCATTATACAATTCTGCAGTAAAAAGATTTTTTATTTTTAGGACCTTTTAAGCATTTTTCTTTTTTTTTTTTAAACAAAATTCAGTTTTTTTTATATTTTTTTTCAAACATTTGCTCTTTTGTCTGTAACAGCCCTTTTTATTATCATTCATTGGACCTCATATGTAAATTTCAGACATTTTCGCTCAATTTGGCTTTTTCCGGCGGCTGCGCTGCGTGTTATCGGCTCCTGCTCAGGTTTTTCCGGCCTCTTCGGCGGCTTAATCCAGATGTTTTTGCGGGTTTTTGCGGGTTTTCGGCGTGCATTCGCTGTTTTTTCCAGTGCGTGATCAACAGGTTTGCGGCAGCTTTTCCCTGCACTTCGACGGCCCTGTGGTGCTTGCTAAATACACCGCAGGGTCACCGAAATGGGATTGCTGAATCACCCCGAATTGAAGAGAACGAAAAGTCACCGAGCGTGCGGTGACTTTTCGATTCTCTTTGAATAACCCTGCTTGTAACCTCCTGGTTATCTTTGTTTCAACCTTTCTATACAAAGACTGAAGTCTGCCGTTTTGTTGTCACGCGATTCAGCCAATCAGAATAAAGAACCACAGAATAAAGCGGCTGTCAAAATCAATTGCGTATATATGCTGAAGCAATAATAAGAACACGCACAACTTCTGCATTTTATTGTTTGGTTATGCGTAGAATGTGTAACTATACGTTGCTGCGTTATTTTTTTTGGGTTGTTGTATTTGTGTTCATTCAGGACGTTCAGATTCGCCATTAACACCAGGTTTTCAAAGACGTTAAAATTATTCGCGCAAACGTTGTTCGTAAAAATTTGCGCATCGATTGTAATACCATCTGCGTACCAGCGCACAAACGCATTTGCATTCACAATGTTAAGTAGGGATGCGCGCACGAACTTGCGCTCACGCAGGGTTCGCGCAGGGTCACTCGCGTTAGACGTTAACGAGCATCTTTTGCGCGAGTGTCGTAATACGATGTTCAGCGCAAAGGGTTTTGGCCCTCGCGTTAATGCGTTTTTGCGCAAGCGCAGAATTGTGCGCTAAGAATGTAATAGGGCCCAGTGTATTTCTAAATTTAGTACAAAATATAAAATCTTTTTAGCAGTGTTTTTTTTATTGATTTTGGGGTCAAAGTTCGAAATATTGTGTTTTTTTCCATATTTTCCTGTTTTTTATTTAATTTTTTTTATAGTAAATTATATGATATGATGAAAATAATGTTATCTTTAAAACGTCTTTTTAATGGCGAGAAAAATGGTATGTAATAATGTCTGGGTTTCACGCATAATTGTGATAACAGCAGTGGGTGCTTTCGGACTAACAATGGTGAGCCACCTGGTCAGTGGCATCACAAGGGGGTGTGTCCCGCACCTGGGTGACACCATCCCTAGAGTGACATCCAGCGATTTAAAAAAAATATACAAAGTATTTTAAACAGAAGGATACATTGATATTTCTCTCGTTTTCAAGAATGTCCTGGCTAGGCAATGCCTAGGCCGTCACTTTCTGGGGGTGCAGCAAAAAAAGCTACCACTACGTGTCCGGAACCCACAATACTCCTTGTCTAGCGGGGGCAAATTGACTGGAGGAGGCTGGAGCTGATTGGAACATCTAACGCAGCCTGCTTTGTGTGTACAAGCACTCGAGGATGGCTGCATTAGCGCCAACCTCTCATGCAGCCTGCTCGAGTGCTTGTACACACACAGCAGGCTGCGCGTACGCGAGATGTTCCTATCGGCTACGACAGTCAGCAGTTTTCCCTGTTCCCGATAAGCTCCACACTCAAGCTGAAGCCACGCTACACGTGGTTGGTGCTGACTTTGGTCGGCCACGTGGGATTCGATAAATAGCAGAATGAGGTGAGCAGTGCTGCAATTTGGGGACCCCTCACTTCGCCTGCCTGGACTCTCTCAGAGCGGGACGACCAGGCAGTCAGGTATGTATGTGTGTGTTTGTAGACTACACTAACCTGTCACTGCCTTTACTATGCCCCAAAGTTAATGTTTCTTCTGCACATTACACTATGACCAGGGCCGGATTAATGTAGGGGCGGATGGAGCGGCAGCTCCAGGCCCCGTTCTGAAAATAGGCCCCCAGCAGCTGGCCGGCTGATAGCGAGGGCCGAGTATGCTTTGATCAGCTCTGCGGCAGAACCTGGCACTTTACATAGCAGCGTTTCCTTTGGGCAGAGGCTGAGGGGAGGAGCTGCTCTTTGAAGCCACGTGCTTCCCCTTTCCCTACACAGTGTGTGAAGGTGAAGCGTTTGCTCAGGCTGGGAGATAAGATATGGATGCCCTGCTTGCTGTTTAAGTATCTCCCCCTCTTATCTACTCACCAATTATGTCCCATTAGCTCTTAGATGACATGGGATGGGGAAAACCGAGCTAACAGTCCTCCTGCCCAGGCTTCTTAAAGATAGCAGCACATCTTAACCTGCAAAGACTGGGCTGGGATTATGTGTAAATGCTTCTTTATTTTTTTCATTTTTATTTCTCCTGCTGCTCTCAGATGGTAATATTTGTGTGTGTGTGTAGGGTGTATACATGTGCCTGTGAGATGTATGTATATGTGTGTGTTGTGGAGTGTGTATAAATGTGTCACTTTGACATATATATATATATATATGAATGTGGTGTGCTATGTATGTGTAAATTGTGTATTCATATAGTCTGCAGTATGTGTGTGTGTGTGCAACATTTTTTAATTTTGTGTATTTGTGCTCTGTATATAGCGGAGTGTGTGCCCTGTGTATATAGCTGTGTGTGCATGCTGTGTATATAGCTGAGTGTGTGCCCTGTGTATATAGCTGAGTGTGTGTGTGCGTGCTGTGTATATAGCTGTGTGTGTGTGTGCGTGCTGTGTATATAGCTGTGTGTGTGTGTGCGTGCTGTGTATATAGCTGTGTGTGTGTGTGCGTGCTGTGTATATAGCTGAGTGTGCGTGCTGTGTATATAGCTGAGTGTGCGTGCTGTGTATATAGTTGTGTGTGCGTGCTGTGTATATAGTTGAGTGTGCGTGCTGTGTATAGCTGAGTGTGTGTGTGCGCACGCTGTGCATATAGCTGAGTGTGTGCGTGCTGTGTATAGGGGAGTGTGTGTATGTGCTATGTGGAGCGGAGTGTGTGCGTGTTTGTGTGCTGTTACAGCCTTGTGTGTTCTCTATATTTATGTGAAGGAGGTAGACTGGACCCAGAGGAAGCAGAGTAATTATTTGCATTTTCTCGCTGCTTGGTATGGCTTTTAAAATAATATTCAGGGTGTGCGGGTGTGTTTTTATTGGTTCCTCCATATATTCAGGGTGTGCGGGTGTCATTTTAGGGGCTCCTTCATATATTCAGGGTGTGCGGGTGTCTTTTTAGGGTCTCCTCCATATATTCAGGGTGTGCAGGTGTCTTTTTTTTTTAGAGGCTCCTCCATATATTCAGGGTGTCTTTTTAGGGGCTCCTCCATATATTCAGGGTGTGTGGGTGTGTTTTTAGGGGCTCCTCCATATATTCAGGGTGTGCGGGTGTCTTTTTAGGGGTTCCTCCATATATTCAGGGTGTGCGGGTGTCTTTTTAGGGGTTCCTCCATATATTCAGGGTGTGCGGGTGTCTTTTTAGGGGCTCCTCCATATATTCAGGGTGTGTGGGCCACAATTAAGGTAATTTGGTGGAGCCAGCTATTCATGGGCAATCTGCAGTTTTATTGTGAAGGAGTGCCCTGCCCTAGAGAAGGGGCTCTGTAGAGAATCTTTTAACCCCTTTGCTTCTGAGCAATTTCAGCCCCCCATGAGCTAATTTTTACCATTTTGTGCTCATTATGTTTAAATGTGTTTTAAAGTCATGTTTAATTATAGACCCAGACCTATTATATATCCTTTTTTTCAGCGGACTCAAAATCTATCATTACTATCAGGGTTAATCAGAGAGTGGTGAAAAGCAGGAGAATGACTGGAGAATTGAAAATTCTAGGTCAAAATAGCTAAACCAGAAAAATTCTCCCTTTTATCTCACTTTCCAAAAACGTTATTTTGACCTAGAATTTTCCATTCTCCAGTCATTCTCCTTCTTTTCACCTCTCTCTGAATAACCCTGAAAGTGTAAATAGCCTTTCAGATTTCAATCATAGAGGAGCCCTTGCTCTATTTGGTCTAGGAGACCCACCGCCCCAAGTATTGTCAGTTTGCCTCCAGGCATTGATTGACTTGCAATACAAAGCAATGATTCAAAAGTAGAAGCAGCAATGTGCTATATATTGGACATTTCCACAGCGGGGCCGAACCCCTACTAGAAATACAACTCAACTAGAGAAGCGAGTAAGGATGGACCGGATCACTAAATGAAGCAACCATATTCCTTTAACAAATTTATATACAATTTGTTTAATAAATGTATATATGGCGGCTTCATTTAATGTCCATCCTTACTCGCTTGTCTAGTTGAGTTGTAGTGCTTGACTCATATGGGCCATGCACGCTAATCCAGCGGGAGGCTTGTGTCCTGGCGCACTGCAAGTCGCACTAGGAGTCACAGCACACCATGTCAGAGTCACCAGTCAGGTTTCCCAGTCGCTCTGACGTTGGCATATTGGCATAGCGTGACATTTGCACAGTGTACCGCCTCACTCTCTCAAAGAGAAAGCAGTGTGGACCAATTGTTTCCTCAGTATTTATAAAAAGGCCCACCAAAATCCTCAGCACCAGGCCCATGATACCCTTAATCCGGCCCTGACTATGACCATTACCACTACCAGACACTGACACCCTCCTACACCTCAACCACTCTGCCACTGCATGGGTGGAAGGCCAGGCACTCTGAGGCACACTGTACATGCTGAGAGCTCACTGATATATGCATGTAAAGGCTGTCTTAGAGTCATAGGACTCCTATTAATCTGAGATCTCACAGAAGGATGTCTGAGGGTGATAGGACTCTTATCACAGAGCTCCACAGCAATAAACCTCAGAGTAATGTGCGCTGTGTGTTACAGTGTTACATGTGATTTCTGATATATGAGTAAGAGTAGTTAAAAGAAGAACACGTAAAACTCGGCGGGGGGTGACACTATGAGTTGACGCACCGGGTGACACCAACCCTATTGACGCCACTGCGCCTGGTCACTATGGGGTTAACATTTATGTCTACAATGTCTTTCTGTCAGTCCAAAAGCACTGTTACCATATCTGGTTTACATTTAACTTATAGGGAAACTGGAATAATTACAGCTCTGTAACCACTATAGAAACCCATTAGTTTGGGTTCCTTTATTAATTCTTCTAATTTGGTTTTGGCGCGTCAGCCAGAGGATATTGTGAAGGAGAAGTTGGCCCAGGAAGTTAGGTTGGGTTCGATGGCAGGTCCGTTTAGGGACTTGACCTTTTTTAGGCTGGGGGTCAGACTAACGCATTTAAAACGTGCGTTGAGCAGCACTTTATCACGCCCGTAGAAGCAGCAAATGACGGCCAATGACGGGCAATATATATGAAGTACGACTGCACGAAAGTTCGGCCGCGCAACACAAGCTGCAAACGAACGCATTTTCGTAAGAACGTCGAACCGCTAGTACTGACGTACAGAGTGCGCTGCGTCCGCTAGCGGCGTGTGTGCATGATTAGGAGATGTCAGACGCTGCTAATGTCCGGCCTACATAACGTCCAGATGCAACAAAGTGTTTTATTGATGATCTGTAAAAAGTCACGGACGAAAATGTGCCTTGTATGCGACCGCTTTCACGTCTTCTGTAAAAAAATACGTCAACACGTTCGGTCGGACTTTGTTACGGACGATGCGAAAAATGCGTTTGTTTGACCCTAGTCTTAATGTTCGGATTTCTCCCTTTGGGGTTCTTCCAAATAAGTAGGTGGGAGAATTCCATTTGATACAACATCTCTCTTTTCCGGAAGGGTCCTCTGTCAATGATGCCATTGGTAGGGAGTGTTGTAGGGTGCGTTACACGTCCTTCGACGACGCATTGCACTTGGTGCGGGTTGCTGGCCTTGGCTGTTTATTGGCTAAGTCAGACGTGGAGGCTGCTTGTGTTTGTTCCTGATTCATGCCATGTGTTATCATCTTTTTGGCTGTTTGTTTCAAGGCCAGTACTACTTTGATAGATGTCTCCTGATGGGGTGCTCCATTTCCTACCGGCATTTTGAGCTTTTTGCTTCCTTCTTGGATTGGGTCGTTTGCCAGCGTTATGGCTTGAATTCTGCGGTCCATTACCTGGATGACTTCCTGTTTGTGGGTCCTGCGGATTTGTCCTCCTTCGTTTATTTGGTCCAAGTTTTTGGGGAGGTTGATAGAGAGTTTGGAGTACTTTCGTCTGTGGGTCCATGTCAGAAACTATTTTTTTCTTTGCAATGAAATTGATACCGTTCTGCGGGTTTTCTATTTGCTGGGAGATAAATTGGCAGCCTTGATGTATCTGGTAGCCGGGGCTCTATCGGCTTCGAAGCTGCATCTGTCCGATTTTGAATCTTTGTTAGGACATCTGACTTTCGCCGGTAGGGGATGCCTTCGGTGCGGGCTTTTTGTAGGAGGTTGTCTTTGGTGACGACGGGTGTTACAGTGCTGCATTATTTTATTCGTTTAACAAGAGCATTGAAGGCTGGTTTGGAGGACCTTGTATGTAGCAAGGGATGTTTAATAACGCTTTGAGGTCCAGTCTTGCAGCTATTACTACATTCTTTTATTAATGTTTATGTGTTGGTACATATTTAATTCTATCAAGGAGACATCGGTTAGTTTTTCACAAAGCACACACGTTAGTGGATATCCCTTTTGCATATTCACGCTCTCACTACCATATTTTTGGCTCTTCACTTAAAAGCACTTTGTTATTCTTCACTCCATATGGATTTCATGCAGAAATGTCTATTTTTTAAACACTGATTAGAGATGTGGTGTGCACTTGTAACAAAATAAACACACCTATTTTTTTATTATACTTTAAACCCTTCACTACCGTGTGGTTTTTGATCTAAATTTTTTTATCATAACATTTATTTGAAACATGGGATGTGAAGTTATCAATTAAATATAGTGTGAAAAAGACGTTTCGCACAGAAATGGTTATTTTAAGATAGTTAAAAAATTTAAATCATGGTAATTTGCACATTTTTAATCTTTCGTGTATTTTTTGCATTTTGGGCACCGACCAGAGGCCCGTTGGGTGTGGGGGCCCAGATCCCTTTGATCTCCCTCTGCTGTGAGGAGCAGGGAACTGGCCCTGCATGTCCCAGTGACAGGCAGCACATAACGGTGCTTGCATTTAGAGGTTTTCAGCTTTCTGGCAGCACAGGGGTCCAGTAACCCTTGTGCTGCACTGACTCCAAAGCAGGGACTGGTCATGTGACCGGAAGACCCTGCTGTGCTGATGCCGGGATACAGCCAGCACGAGGAGCAGCTGGGAGAGCTGGAAGAAGTAAGAATCTGGTGAGTACGGAGGGAAGAGGTTTGTCTATCTGTCTGTCCTTCTGTCAATCCACTCTTCGCTCTTCCTACCTTTTTATGCATCTCTTTCTGAATATGAGTTTAACTATTTTTCCATCTGCCCTTATTTTTCATCTTTTCCTCTATCCATTTCTCTAATTTTCACTTTCTCTATCTCTCCTCATGTCTGTCCTCTTTCTCTCCACCGCACTCTCCCTTCTACTTTTTCTCTCTATCTTCCCCTTCTCTTTGTCATTTCTACTATAGCACTCTCCTTCTCACACAAAAACATTCTGACTCTACTTCCCTGTCTCTCTAATTCCTAACCCTAGTTTTAAGCCCTAATCTAACCCTAATTCCTATATCTATCTTCTAACCCTAATTCCTAAATTTTAACTCACATTTTTCTGACTTTCAGTGCTGTGGAGCTCTGTGATATTCTCATACACATTCTGCATATTACTGTGAGTGTTATTGCTCTGGCCTTCTGTGGTACGCTCATACACACCGCACATTACTGTGAAATTTATTGTTGTGGAGGTCTGTGATACGCTCATACACATTCTGCATATTACTGTATCAGTAATGTATAGTATCCTATAAACCTGGAAAGTGGTCAGCAGCTAACAAAGTTTGCCACGGGACCTTCTATGCTGTGGCGTAGCCTTAGCTGCAATGAGTGTTTAATGACTGCTGCAGCAGAGCGGTAGCAATCTGTAAGTCTGGAGGGGCATGATTGCTGATTAGCGTGTGGGTCAAAGTGGATTTTATCTTATTAAAACATTCAATTTTAACATGGTTCAAAGAAATAAAATTTGTAACACAGCAATGTACATCTGGGTGTAGCATTTTGTGGTTTGAGTTTATGTGGGCATGACCTACTGGCGGCAGGGCACAAGGGGGCCCCATTATCTTAAATTGCTCCTCTAGTTGTCAGTCCGCCCCTGATCCCCTGAATCTTATCCCTGTACAGCAGTGAGTGACCCCATAGCTCTACCTGTATTTTGCCAAATCCCTGGCTGCTATAATTTAATAATAATCTTTTTGAACATATTGTTACAGTGAGGATTGGGGCTCTATTTGCAGATTTTGTTTTTGTCTCTCCCGGGTGCTTGGATAGCCATAAAACAAAGGATTTTGTTTCTGCACAGATGACACACTAATCCTGCTTTAGAAAGGTGTTAAACCTGTATTTTGAGATGCTTATGAGTGCTTTTCAATGCATTACAATGCAAAGTCGAGATAACTCGAGTTTGGGTGTGAAGGGGTTAAGACACAGTTTCTTTGGCTCACACCTTCTTGGTTTTGCTTCTATCATTCAAGGAAATTATAAGTTAATTCCTTCACAACACTGAAGAGCTTTGCAAGTTGCTCCGACACCCCCTCTGCACAGAGAGACTGCGCGCCGTAAACAGGCATATGTGCATAGTTTGCCTGGAAAACTCTGGAGGACGCACTGTGGGTGGAAAGTGGGATTGCTCTGTGTTTTATAAATTAGCAAAGGGTCAATATATTTTATACTTGTCCTGATGAAAGTTCCTAAGAGCATTAAACATAGAATCTCTGACAATTTTTAAAATGAAAAAACAAAGTTGAAATTTTAAAGACATCCAGTAGTGTTTACTACTAGGAGGGAGTATGGGTTTATGACTGAAAACAAGAATCGGACGTGTGGTTTACTGGAAGTCATTAGAGAAACAGAACTTTTGTACAATTATACTGCACCATGTAGGGTGCATAATACAGAGATATGGAGATACAGGAGTCCAAATGTGCCCTGTATCTCCTAAAATAGGATTGCAGCTCAGGGGGGGCAAATGTCTCCTGTGTCCCCCTGGAATCTGAAACTGTGTCAGGTGAAAAGGAGTAAATCACGACAGCATAAGAGTTCTGCAATAGGGAATAAAGCCAAAGGTGAATAAAATATAACAAAATGAAAACATGCGGAGTATCATTTTAGTCAGCTGAATGTTCAGTTTATTCCTTCCATTCTGCGATACAGAGTTCTTAAAAGCAAGGAGCTTACATAGGGTTAAAAAAAGATGTGCGTCCATCAAGTACAGCCTTCCACACATCGCCTACTGCTCTTGATCGAAAAGAAGGCAAAAAAAACCCCAGTCTGAAGTGTTCGCCTAATGGAACACACTGGGGAAAAAATTCCTTCTTGACCCCGGAATGGCGGTCGGATTTCTCCTTGGATCCAGCAGATTTTACCTACATGTTATATATTATAACCCTTTATATTCTGTTTTTGGAGGAATTCATCCAGTCATTGCTTGAAAGTCTGTACAGACTCTGGCCCAGCCACCTATTAATGGATGTCTGTATTTAAGTCAGTTTTCTTTTCAGTTAGTCATCCCTTTCTGCCATCCAGTCAAAGTTCTTGAAAGCCTCTTGTTGTCTATCCGTCAGACTTGGCTTCTCTGGAGGTGTCAACACAGGAGCCTCGGATGTACAGCTGACTTCAAAATTTCTGGTGTCTTCTGGGCCATCAATGACTGGAACAAATGGAGGCTTTACATTCCTTGCCAACAGGTCAATCCAATTTAGCCCCTGTTAAAATAAAGATAAAAAGTTAATGGAAAATGAATTTACAAAACCATTAATATGCGTCAATACATCAATTAACAAATTAAAAGGTATTGTAAGGCAGGGATCTGGAAAACTTTCAAAAAAAAATTCTCTAAAAAAACAAAAACAGAGAGCAGTGACTAAACTGATTCTGAAACTAATGACACAGTTGAAATAGTAAAAAAGGCACAGACGTACTTTGAAGAAGAGGTGTTGTTTGACGTCTTCTGCGCCTCTCTCACTTGCCCCAAGGCGACGCTCTTCATTTCTATTCAAAAGCTGAAAAAGAAGAAAAAGAAAATGAGCATGCAATTTTTTATTGATAGGGTTTATTAACGTTTGCTTTAATTATGTCTTATTCTAGATATTAAACAAGTCCTAATGGTGTAGGAATTCATTGAGATCAACAACACATCTTCCAAATACCTGCCATCATCTCACACTTGATCCGCCAACCCACTCTCACATTTTATATTGGTTTATATATCTCTATATATATTGGCCAGGCTTTAGAGAACCAGGATAATTATCAAAAACATATGAATTATTGTGACAAAGAAACATACCATTGAATACCTAAATAGATGCATTACAGTGTGGGGCTTACTGCGAAATGTAAAAATGATGTAGAAACAATGGAAAGTTAGAACATTGATAAAGCAGCAAATTAAGAGAACTGTTGTAAATATAAATTTAACGTCATGGAACCTCCAATCCCAAGGTATATCTTCCCACCACAGGAAACACGAAAGAGGCTCCTCTGGCAGTTAAGAAATGCAAACTTTTTTTAGCAACAATTATAGTTAAAAAGATACAATCCAACACGTTTCATCTATGAATAGATTAGACTTCATCAGGAATATAAAGTATATGATTCAGACTTCCCACGGTATTTAAAAAACATTTGAGCAGCAGATCTTCTGGAGAACGAGCCTGTCGAGATGTCACTTTTGGCATCAGGAAGATGCAATTCCAGACTTGCACTCTGTGTGTTCATGGAGTGGAGCACATGGTGTCTGGCGGAACCGGGAGCAGAGGAAGATCTGCGGCACAATTGTTATTTAAATATCATGGGGGAGACTTAACAATTCATATACTATTTATTCTTGATGAAATCTAATCTATTCATAGACGAAATGTGTAGGATTTTGTCTTTTTACCAAATAAATTTTGTATTTCCTAACTACCGGAGGAGCCTCTCTTGGTGTTACCTGTGGCGGCAAGATATACAGGGTTTGAGGTCCTAGGAGTGTGTAGACATGCGAAATATCAACAGCTTATATATTTGATAATTATTTATTATTATTTGCCTTTTCTTAAATTATATCCTGTGAGTGCTACTCTAGGGGCCATCCTATTATGCGTTACATTATATACTACACCAGAATGTGTTTATGTTTGTAGATATACTCCCTGTAATTTTACTTACATATTTTGTGTTGTGACGCCTGCGGGAAAAGACTTTGATTAGGAGCTACAATGGTTATGGTATTTACTCCCTGAGTGTTGCATCACGTTTGTTTTTGGTATACACCCTTTGTTACTTGCCCATGTTCCATATCGGTTGTAAACCATTATGTTTTCTTCAAAAATAGATGTCGAACTGCATTCCCATGTCTTTCAATTCCCTTTTAACCTTGATCTTAAAAGCAGCTCCATAGAAAGAAGCGTTTCTGCTGACAAGGCAAAATTGAACAATGTTTCTATGTAAAGGGAGAACTTACAGACCATTTACACACCGTGTGAGATTGTGCTATATACCTATGTGTTTAATTCTCATTATCCATAAAGTTTCTTCTGGTGGATCAATTGCTTTTGGACAGAGCAGCAATCAGCATTCCCTATGCTTTTAATCAGAAGGATCTCACAAGCTCTAAATGCCCAATCTTCAGTGTAACACTATGAGTCTCTCTACTAGGATAGCAAAAAATTCGAATGAACTAAGCATATGTCGGCAACTTACTTCTTTCAGGATTGATGCAGCTCTCACGGTTAATGTGCGAGGGAATGCAATGTTGTAACTGACAATGTTCTTTTCCAGCTCCTCATCGTTATCACCTGGGATCGGATACTAAACAGGAAAAAACATATATAGAAAATATGAATTAAAAATAATTTTAGCTCTTAAATCTTTAGTATTGTAAGATATTTAACCCATTCATTTACTTGATCTTTCAAAAGAACCATAAAAGGCATTGCATTTCATTTGCAAATAGGCTCCTTAAAATGCCCCTAAAATTATAGTTTATCAGATATGATATCTAATCCATCGAAGTGCTGGAACCTCTACGTCTCCTTGGAAACGTATGTCAGTCCCAAAAGTTTAACCGCATTGGTTCAGCATAGGGAACCCTCTGTCTTTAAATACAATATACATTCTCTAAATGCACTGTAATCATAATATAATACAGTTAGATTGTGTGTGTTTCTGTTTGTGTAGATGTCTGTGTGTTATGATAGGGTTATGAGGTAATGCAAGGAATAATCCATAAAATCATTGGTTCCTACCAGTGATTTTTTTAGAACACCACTTGATAATGCAGAAATTAGAAAATATTTTGTTGCATTTTACACAATATTGTTGTTGATTGTTTAATTACTCCTTATATAGCATATTTATGTATAAACAAGGGAAAAAATGTAATCTGCGCCTATTCCTATCATACCGTGTGAAACAAAACACAATTAGAGGCTTTGGTTTCTATTAACGGCCATTAATAGAAACCAAAGCCTCTAATTGTGTTTTATTTTACACAGTATAATGGGAATAAGCGCAGATGACATTTTTCTCCTTGTTATGTCTTATACATTTTGCTGGGCTAGGTACATTTGGTGGTTTCAGCCGTCCCATCGAGGAATATGTGCAACCCCACCCTTCCTGTACTTTATATACAAACAAACTTTGCATAAATACACTTTTTCTAGATTCAGAAAATATAATCTATTTTGTCATTCTTAAAGATTTATGCATCCTGTGCCATAATAGCCATTGTTTATTATTTATCTTGTTCTGTTTGAAGAAGGATTAACCCAGGTCTGGTTGCCACCTCACGTCATTTAGTGATATACCTATATCTAAAATGCTCCCTCTTTCTTTTATTCAACAGATTGTCCGAATTATAAATGCAAAAGCGAAAGGTTTAAAGAACAAAAAACATAATGAGAGATTAGGCTTACGTATCCAAGTATCATGTTGTACAGCAGGACCCCGAGGCTCCACCAGTCCACTGCTCTGGTGTAGGGTTTGTCCTTTATGATTTCGGGGGCCATGTATTCAAGAGTACCACAGAAACTCTTGGTACGGTCTCCAAATCCAATTCCTTAGATGCAAACAATAATTAAGATTATATAAGTTAAAAAGTAAGTCAATCATTTCTTTAACAAATTAATTTTATTATGTAAATATTTCAGTAATAAATATATATGTGTGTGTGTGTTTATTTGTTTGTGTGTATGCGTGTTTTTAATGATTCTTAAGTTACTTGTTTTACAAAAATGATATCTTTCCTCTATTGACATGGATTTTATCAGATATAAAACTATATTTACCTTGTTTACTGAGCCCAAAGTCAGCAATTTTTGCGAACCCCTCCTGGTCTAAGACAATATTGTTCAGCTTAAGATCTCTGGAGTTAAAATAAGATAAAAGCTCGTTATTGGTTAATGTTACGAGATGTCTGTAGATTTTACCTTTTTTTTACAGAAATGAAAAATCATGGTGTAAAACCTGTTACAAGTAATATTCCCTGGCTACAGTAAACCCTCACACCCTTGGAATAGTTAATGGTTTTGCTTACCTGTGTATTATCTTATTCTGGTGCAGATGTTCCAGGGCAAGGACAACACAGGATGCATAAAAGCTAGCTCTGGGCAGTGGAAATTTTCCAGAGGCATTCATGAGGTTGGTCCATAGGTCTCCACCAGCAGCATACTCCATCACAAAGCAAGTGTGATCTTTGCTTTGGAAAGTTGCAAATAAATTGACCAGGAAAGGATGGTGTTCCTGGCTCGCTACTTGGTAAAGACTTCTTTCATACATAAGGCTGGAAAACAGAAACAAATAGAAACCGATTTACTATTATTTCTATTTAAATTAGAGATGGTAAAGACAAAACCCGTTACTATCTCTTTATGCCTTTTATTACAGAGGCTATTTAATTTTAGTTTTGAGTGTAAGAAATGGTGAATTAAAAGCCAATGGGCCATATTACCTCCTTAACGCTAGCCCGAGCGCTCACGTAAATGAGCGTTTGTGCTTGGTTAATTGAGGTGATAGTTTGCCGCATAGATCACGTCACGATCGCTATCGTGTTAAAATAATACATTCGCGAAACAGCATATGCACTTTATAGTGCGAGCTTACTGTACTTTGCTCTACCTATGCTTAACATGCTCAGCGCCTGCCCTGTAATCTACTGGTAAAACAGAGACACAAAGGCTAGATTAGAGCTGATAGGGCCAAATGTGTTTTTGTGAAAGTACAGTGATATTGGTTAATTTCACATTATTTTTGAGCGGATTGAGGACATACAGAGCTAACAACAATACAAGTTTAATTCTAAATTGGCTTTTCTTACTGACCTCTTCACTTCGTTTGATTTAATTAACTGTGCTTTCTGCATCGCCTTTACAGCAAACATTTTCTTTGTTTGCAGGTGTTCTGCGAGCAGCACCTGAAATCACAATATATAGTTAGTGTTGTATTGAATTTGGTAAGACAGCTGTTAAATGAATCAAGTTGTGATTCTCTATCATACTTACTTTGCCAAATGCACCTCTGCCCAGGAATGTGCAACAGCGAAAGTCCTGCAGGCTCATTGGCTTGATTGCCACTTCTGGTTCCTTTGGTATTTCATCTGCTGGAAGGACAATGTTCACCAAATCGGACACTGCAGGTTCACTGGTTGCTTTCACCACTTGTTCAGAGCCCTGAAAAAGAAACCCAAGCAATATCATTGTAAGGATTTTACCAAAACAACATCTGGAAGAACCCAAAAGCTATGTTTTCCAGTATCCATTCCTTATTGCATGTTTAATAGGGAATTGAGTACATTATATGGGAAAACGATAATTTTCAAATCACAATAAAGTAGATGTACATCATTTTCTGGGCACACTTTCATTTGTGTGACAGAGAAAAAATAACAGAATAATGAAGGATTTTTCTCCCTTTCTGGAACAACTGGGAATCCAAATAGTTTTTTTTATTTTTGCTTTGGATCAACAGCATCATTGGGGATGTACAGATGGTTGAATCTGATCAGACAGTACATTATGTGATAAGGTGAGAGGAATTGTGTGTAATGGTGTGTACATTCCCCCTGTGTTTTTGAGCAGGCATTGGGATGTTTGAATACAAGAGGAAAAAATGTGTTTTAAATTGTTCCCCTGTGCTGCATGGTTTCCCCACCTGCTAATTAAATGCCTTTAAATGTTTCCTGGGTGTGGGGAACCGGTGAGAAGGAAGTAAGGAGATTGAGAGAGACACAGACTGACTGACAGAGAGATCAGCAGCAAACACGGTGAAGCTTTGAGGTGGGCAAAGATTTATGTTTGGTTATTTTCCCAAGTTAGTGAGGGACGCTTTATTGTTTAGTCAGCGCTCAGACGAGTTAGGTTTTGATTTCTGTTTTATTTTGTTTATATGCTGGAGTGCCACAATAAAACTCAGCTATTTAAAGAGACTGTTTCCATGACATACTTGCCCTAGAGGACCGCTCTATATCGCCCCCGTGTGACAATTACTATTACTATATAATTGATATATATTTACCTGGACAAGTTCTTTCTGGCTCCTTGCACTCACGCTTGTCTCAGGTCGATCAGAATGAGCAGGAAATTCCCCAAACTCAAGAATGATGTCAGACGATGAGATGGGAAACCCACTAGCTGACATTGCTGGTACGAGTTCTAGTTCGCTGTTAACGACCAGCCGAAGATCTTCTTTGTCACATTCATGATCATATTCTGAGACTGGAAGCTCCCTTTTGGAAGGAAGAAAAGCAAATGACATTTAATTTGATATTGCTTTAATAAATTGATACAATAGTTTTTTAAAATCTTTAAAAGTCTGCTTATCTTGTTGGAAGATGTAACTTCTATCTATCCAGTATTATAGGAACCCACAGTTATACAGTTTAAAAATTGTATAGGATGGCAACTATTCTTGAAACCTAACCATACTCTCGGACACAGTTTTTGCTTGGTATTTTATCATATGGTTTGTAAATCTCCTCTTAGGACATAATCAAAATCAATTCAAGCTTCAAAAACCTGGACCTCGAGCATACATTTGCTATACAACATCTTGTGATGCTTAATGAATACTTAGGGCAGGCCTCAAAATTTAATGTCCCAAGCTACTAGCCAGGCCTTAAGAGTTACTCGCCACTAGTTGCCCCACCTAACCCCTTATCCTGCCCTGCCTCTGCATTCCTACTCGCCCTCATGTAATTTCCACTTGCCAAAGGCGAGCAGGCGAGTGGAAATTTTGAGGCCTGCTTAGGGGACACTTCTTGTTGTGATGCTCGATGGAAGACTCTCCAAGTCACTATCTAGGAGATGCCAAAAATAGACATAAGAGGCTAAGTTAAGTAAAGCAGCAACTTCCTTAGTGAGGGCAATGCCCAAGAAAGAGAACAAGGAGCTAGTAAAATACTGAAGGAGAAAAATTTCCTTCGGTGGTTAGTATTTGTTTACTACCATTAAATATACTAGTCACTGTTTAGGGTATAGATTTTCCCAAATGGGATACATTTTTCTTATTTCTTCACAAAATAATATTTAGCCAAATTTAATGTTAGAAAAAATAATTAAAAACAAAGAAGTTAATACCATGCTATGGGAGATGTGTACAGGATATGCTCATCCTCCTCTGACAATGAAACGGCCACGATATTGATTTTCTTATAATGAGCTTCTGGAAGGGCTTCTTCTACATCACACTGGGCGTTTAGGTCTTGTAAACGCCTGTAGAGAGCCTCTAGTTTTGTGTTGGACTCTGCCAAGAAGACTTCCACACTTTTGAGGTGCTTTTTCTTCTTTACAGCTTTCAGAAGCTTCTCCGCTCCTTCCTTCATCTTTATCTCTATGGCTATTTCATGTTCGAGGTTCTTTTTCTCAACATCGACGTTCTGATGGATTTGAGGGTCTGCGATGTTTGGTGACCCACGGATACCCACTGAGGAGCTGAGTGGGTATTCTAAAAGATTGTGAAAGAAAATAAGAAATCAAAAATATACAGTTCAATTCATTACTATTACATGTTCCAGGTCAACACATGAATAGGAAAATTACATTTAAAGATAAAAAACAAATAAATCTTTTAAAAAATATGTTGTCTGGATAACGGTCTTAAATATCCCCAGGGTTGTAAGTTGTGGAAATTTACTGTGTGACGGCTGATAGCTGGTATACAGAGGCTTACTCGCTATAATAGAGTGCAAGTATTGAGATATTGTATTGCTGGTATTTTGCTATAAGAACCGCTGTAAAACAGTTATAATTCTGGCTAGCGACACATATGATAATATATTGTGGTGGTCAGGAGCAGTGACTTTTTGGTTCCATATCAAGGAGACCAGGATAGGTTTGGCAGTATAAATGAGACCTTCCAGTGTTACCGATATTGGGAAAGTTGTGAGCAGTTTTCGGTCCCAATACATGGAGACCAGGACAGAACTTGCATAACGTCAAAGCAACAAAGTGTGTGGTATCATGCTCATATGGACCACCCAGGGGTCGCTCCTAAATGGTGAATTGGGTTACGACATATTTTACTATATGGTCTCAGAATCAGGAAATTGGTAAATCTCCATGCTTGTATATACAGCGATCAAATAATCAGTGGTCCCAAGCTAAGGAGACCCTGTTTACGAACAATTGATGGTCCCATATTTTGGAGACCCACGTTCGGAATAAATACAATACTAGATCATGCACCTATGAATTGAATTAAGGACCCCATTCCATAACTGAATAGGTACTCCTAGGGAAATCACCCCTCTGATAAGTCCCACATAGCATTCATTATGTACCCATTGGGGGTAAACTAAGCGAGTGAAATAAGCATATATAGGTACCATATGGTTCTACCAAATGTGTTTTTAAACACATTTTAACAATATGTGTAATTATTAAATAATGTCAGTGTCTGTATGAGCGTGGTCACCATGCACCTATAGTGTGTTTCAAGGATTATGGAGCACACATCAGGGTCGCCTTTGTGTTTATTGTCTGTGGTTTGAAATACCTGAACGACGATGCTTGGGTCCTCTCACTAATTCGCGATTTTTTTCAAAATCCTAAAGAAAGATAGAGACAGAAACATTTATATTAGGACTTATTCCAATACATTAACAGCAGACGAAACGCTATCAGGTAAAAGTCATTTACAAATCCCTTTCCTGAAACAAATGTCAACACATTCCGCAGCGCTGTACAAGATGCAATAGGTAAAGACAGGACAATTCTACAATACATACAGTAGGCAGGTCAGTATTTATTCCAGTAGATACACGTGGACATGAGGGCCCTTTTCCCATGGGAACTTACAATCTAGATGGATAGATCTACATAATACAGTTATAGGACTCCTGGCTAGAAAAATTGTGCTTTTATATAGACATTGTGTATTAAAAAGGGAATTTTAAATAAATTTTATTGTAGAACTGGTTTTGTGTTACTAGTCCACAATGTGTGATTGTCTAGGATTGTGACCTCGAAGATTAAATTGCAATAACTACTTGAAACAAGGTTATTTTGAAGCTATAATAATCTTTTGCATGAGCTGTATATTAGTGGTATCCATGCACAGTTCATTCCTGGTCCATGTCAGCAGAGTCTTATTCTATTATTAAATTGAACTCTATTCAATATAAGACCCTGCTGACATGCACCAGGAATGAACTGGGCATTGATCCAGCACTGGGTGATTTTATGATATGCTTGCTTTGATTTTAGTCATTGTAAGTGCAATAAATTGTGGTTTGCTTTTATTCTACTAGCCGTCTGCACTATCTGTTCCATTTTTCTACTTCCAAGGAATATAATGAAGGAGAATCAGGCTGGAAGATGGTTGCCCCTATGAGCCAGGCAGCCATCTTGTTCAGAATATTGGTTCACCAAGTAAATAGAATAGATTTCATTTAGAAGAAAAGAGCTGAGCTCACGTAGAATTTAAGGAATGCGTGGTAGATTAGAAAAGCTAACAAGAAATCTAGGCAGGATCCGGCCAGCTCTTGGCATAAGGGACACAGAAAGATTTATGAATGAAGCAAGGTCAGTGCGATGGGCCAAAGAACAAAGAGAGCACAGAAAACAGACCAGGTCCCTGGCTATCTGAATAAACAAAGCCAACAGGGAGGGAGGCGCTGGCCGGAGAAAGACAGCACAAACAAATCACATACTGTCAAACTAACATGAAGTGTATCAATTTATAGTTAAATGTGGAATGTTCTTTGTGTTTATGCTAATGATGGGAGGTATTAACCCACGTGGGGAGGAATGAAGTGTCAGCGGGAGGTGGGCTAATTGGGATGTACCTAATTACGTATTTTTGAGTATAAGACCCCTTGCACGGGGTGAAAGAGGGGCTCACTCTTAGAGATTCAATCCTGTGTGAGCACTTGTGTGACGACACAATAAAATCTTGCCTTTCCTGAAGAGACTCGTGTTTGGACAATCCTTGCTTGTGTCTGGTCCGGCGCCGTTAATGAAGTGAACCTGATTGACTCCGGTAACATTTCTTGGGGGCTCGATAGCCGGGATACGGGCCCTTGCCAAGACACAGGCAACGGCTGCTGAACACAGTGCGTCGATATTGACTGCAGGTGCACGAGAATCCCGCTGGTTGGGCGTCCGTTGAAGGTGAGCTGACATCTGCAGGCGCCAAGCAGGATTTCCTGTTCAGTGAACCTCGTCTCGTCCCAAACGGACCCCCGGCCCGGGAACTGGGACACCACGAGTCTGGGAAACAGCGAGCAGCGCCGGCGATAGGTAACGTGTCTTCTATGTTTTGTATGTCTGAAGGAGATACCGGAATCTAAGGGAAACGTCCGACTGAGATAGACGGATAAGAGGATGCGATGGCCACCATCCTATTGGCATATCTAGCCCGCCGCTGATAGCACTGACATTGCTGAGGAGCCAGAGTGGCTAGCGGGTGTCTGGATTCGGGGGAATTGAATGCCAATCAAAGTGTAGTTCTGTTAGAGAGGGAGAAAGTAGCCACGTGGAGTTGCAGAAGTCAGTTAGTGTTTGTAAACAAAGCTTCACCACGTGGGTAAACGGGAAAGGAGGAGGGTGTTTTCTGTGACTGGGCTGAGAGCCTGAAGTCAGTGCCTAGTGTGTACGTCGTATAGTGACAAGGGCTTATAGTGAAGCCAACGATAGCTGCAGAGATAGTGGTGCTGAGTGGGTAGATTATCCATAAGGCAGAGTGGAATTGCAGGTGAAAGTGTAGACAAGGAATGGGGTGCACATAGTCACACGCAGTCAAGAGTTAGAGTTCAAATTACGGGGTATAAGGAGCCACAAAGGAGGGAATACGCCCTCGGCTAATAGAAAGAGTTGAAGTGCTATATGTTTTGTATTGTGCTGAAAGTATCTGATATGGAATGTGCTGTGAATGAACTGACTCGAGTGCTGTGAGTGAACGTGCGCCTACTCGCTCCACGAGGAAGCAAATTCGAAAGTGGACCCCGAACGTACGTTTTCGGCACAGGCGACTGCAGTCGGCTACTGAAGGGGGAAGCGCCTCAGACACGAAAGGACTGTTGATTGAAGTATCAGACTGTAAATTCTAAACTGTTATTGAAATAATATATCTGTATTGCAAAAAAGTAATGAGTCCAGGAGTGACAATGGGTAACGGGTCATCAAAGCCCAAGAAAGTAAAGAAGGGGGAGACGCCCCTAGAGTATATGGTGCGAAATTTTGATGCATTATATAAAACCCATGACTATGGTGTAGAATTGACAAAAGAAAAATTAAAAGTAATGTGTACAGTTGTGTGGCCGATGTTAGTCTCAGGATGGCCAGAACAGGGGTCAATGGACCCGGAGTTGGTACAGAAGGTACACTCCCAAATTACAGAGCAGTATGGACATCCTGAACAGTACCCGTATATAGATATATGGAGATATTGCATTAAGAACAAGAGTCATTTTATAATGATAGCGGGGAGAAATAAGAAGCAGGACCCCCAGAATAATGGAGAGAGAGGGAGGCCGGTGCTAGATCAACCGGAAGAGAGTGATAATCTGCCCCCGTCCTACCCATCATGTTATGGGGCAGCTAGGGAGGCTCTGAATGCCGCGATTGCGCGGGCGGAGAGGGGGGAGCAGGCAGCTGCGGTTGCTCGGTCGGCTCCCTTTGCTCCGTCCCGTGCGCCTGCGGAGGAAGAGCAGGGGGCAGTGGGTGGAGGGGATGGAGAGGCTCCACCGGAGAAGATTGAGATGCCCGATGGGAACATATATAAATTAGTGCCCCACGGGAGTGGTGATGATAGAGAAGAGGAAGAAAAACAGGGTGTCACCACACGCGCAGCGAATAATATACATAGACCCCGGGATCTGTACCAACACACTCCCCACAAAAGTGCTTTGCAATTGCCGCTGAGAGAAGTGCCAGGCCCCCCCTTAGCGAATGGGGATCCAGGGCCAATACAATACACATACGTCCCATTCACGACAACGGATCTTTTTAACTGGAAAACACACACACCACTGTATTCCACAAATCCCGCCGCAGTGGCCAGTATGATAGAGTCAGTTATGCTCACACATAACCCCACATGGGCAGATTGTCAGCAATTAATGTTGACAATGTTTACCACAGAGGAGAGAGCCCGAATAAATAGCAGCGCGCAAAAGATTTTACTCGCCCAAGCCGTAGCAGATGCCAAGCCTCATCCAGAAGCATGGGCAGAGGAACACTACCCCAAAACAGATCCTAAATGGCCGTACAATACAGTTGAAGGAGTTGCCCATCTGCAAACATACAGAACCGCTGTAATAATGGGTGTTAAAGCGGGAGGGAAGAAGCCCACAAATATGGGAAAGATAGCAGATGTGGTGCAAGAGGTTAAAGAATCCCCAAGTGCGTTTCTAGAGAGATTGCTGGATGCGTACAGAATGTATAGTCCTATTGATCCTGAAGCAACGGAGAATCAGAGGTTAATTAACTCTTCGTTTGTGGGTCAGTCACAGAGGGATATACGGAACAAAATACAGAGAATAGATGGGTTTTTGGGAAAAGGTATTAGCGAGTTAGTTGAGATTGCTAATAAGGTGTATCATAACCGGGATTTAGAGGAGATAAAGAAACAGAAGGGACATACCGGGGTGGTTGGATACATGGGGAATGGTGGAGGACGAGGGGGCCCAGACAGAGGGAGGGCAAGGGGTAGGGGGGCTCGAGGAAGAGGTAGGGGAGCCCCCAGGGAACCCCTAGGACCCAATCAGTGCGCGTGGTGCCGGGGTGAAGGTCATTGGAAAAACGACTGTCCAGCATTTTTGGCTAAATTTGGGGGACAAGGTGAAGTTGGGGAGGCGGGAGGTCAAGCCTCTAACGGCCAGGTAACAGACGGAAGGTATGAGAGAAATGAAGGGAATGGAGCGGGGTTTGTGGGACTGGCGGGGACATCATTTGAAGGGCAGGATGCATATTGACGGGGACCTGGGCCCATCCCGCTCGGTAGCCACGAGCCCACGGTCACAATGAGAGTGGGAAATAAAGATGAGGTTTTTATGGTTGATACCGGTGCCGAATATTCTGTTGTAACTAAGCAAATTGCACCTCCAATGGGAAATGAGGTTGATATTATGGGAGCAATGGGAGTGTCTGCTAAATATCCTTTTCTTGCTTCTAGAAAATGTAGTGTGGGTGGGCATAATGTTGAACATGAATTTTTGTATATGCCCGAATGTCCCATCCAGCTCCTGGGGCGGGATATCCTGTGCAAATTGCAAGCCCAAATTACGTTCCTTCCCGGGGGTCACGCTCAATTAGACCTGCCTGAGAGTGGCAGCTCTATTCGGCAGCATAATCCAGCCAGTCCGCACAATCCACAATCTGTGAAAATTGCAGTAGTTATGCCCAGGGGGGAAGAATGGCGCACGGCACCTACTCTGCCTGCCGCGCCGGACCCGCATGCACTACTCCTTGAAATTCCTGGGGTGTGGGCGGAGGAAAATCCGCCAGGACTTGCCATAAACATACCCCCGGTATATGTGGAATTAAAGCCCGGCGCAACGCCTGTGGCCCTAAGACAATATCATATCCCACAGAAAGCCAAGCAGAATATACAAATACATTTACAGAGACTGAAAGATAACGGCATATTAAAATTCTGCGTGTCACCATGGAACACACCCCTATTGCCAGTACTAAAAGAAGGCACACAAGAGTACCGCCCTGTCCAAGATTTACGAGCTGTCAACGAGGCCACAGTAACACTACACCCTGTGGTTCCAAATCCGTACAATTTGTTGGCGTTAATTCCCGGAGATACACAATATTACACAGTGCTTGATTTAAAAGACGCTTTCTTTTGCATCCGTCTGGCTCCAGCAAGCCAGCCCCTTTTTGCATTTCAGTGGGAAGAGTCTACCACGGGGGCGCGTCATCAAATGACGTGGACGCGCCTCCCTCAAGGTTTCAAAAATTCGCCCACGATTTTCGGGTGCGCGCTCAGCCAAGATCTCCTCGCCTTCAACGCTCAGCCAGACAAAGTAGTGTTACTACAATATGTTGATGATTTATTGCTGGCTTCTCCCACAGAAAAAGACTGTTTATCCGCCACAAAAGCTTTGCTACACCTACTAAGCCAAGCAGGTTACAGAGTTTCTAAAAAGAAAGCACAAATATGTAAACAGAGTGTAAAATACCTGGGCTTCCAATTAACAGGTACCAAACGTGCACTGGGGGCAGAAAGAAAAGAAGCGGTGTGCCGCATCCCCCAACCAAAGACCAGAAGACAAGTCCGTGAGTTCCTGGGAGCTGCAGGCTTCTGCCGCCTGTGGATCCCCAACTTCGCAGACATTGCTAAGCCGCTTCATCAAGCCACCAAGGGGGGAGAACTAGACCCCTTTCATTGGGAAGAAGAGCAAACAGCAGCGTTCCTGAAATTAAAGACTCTGCTGATGGAAGCTCCTGCGCTGGGTCTACCAGATCATAGCAAGCCTTTCCAGCTGTTCGTACATGAACATAACCAAACAGCAACAGGAGTGTTGGTCCAGACCTTTGGCTCATGGCTGAGGCCTGTGGCCTACCTCTCCAAGCAACTCGACCCTGTGGCCTGCGGCCTACCCCCATGCCTGAAAGCAGTGGCTGCCACCGCAATGCTGATAGCAGAAGCAGACAAGCTGACCCTTGGACAGGTTCTTCATGTCAAGGTGCCCCATGCTGTCAAGGCTCTGCTGGATGTCAAAGGAGGTTACTGGTTCAGCAACAGCCGGATGACGAAGTACCAAGCCATGATGTGTGAAAATCCACGGGTTCATTTGGACCTCATCGCTACCTTGAACCCTGCTACTTTACTGCCTGACTGTGAAGAGGATCCAGATCATGAATGCCTCCAAGTCATGGAAGAAGTGTTCAGTAGCAGGCCAGATTTGAAAGACGTACCCCTAGACAAATACGATCTACAGCTATTCACTGATGGTAGCAGTTACATGGATGATGGGAAGAAAGTCTCCGGCTATGCAGTAGTCTCAGCAGAAGAAGTTATCGAAGCAAAGCCACTGCCAGGCCACACATCTGCACAACTAGCTGAAATAACAGCTTTAACAAGAGCCCTTGAAATTTCTGAAGGCAAAAGGGTGAATATCTACACAGATTCCAAGTACGCCTTCATGACAGTCCATGCACATGGTGCACTCTACAAAGAAAGAGGTCTACTCACGTCTTCAGGGCAACAAATTAAATATGCTGCAGAAATCACGGCCCTCCTGGAAGCAGTGTGGAAACCAAGTGCTGTCAGCATCATGCACTGTCGAGGCCATCAAAAAGGCCGTGATGAAATCCCAAAGGGCAACAGACGCGCGGACCAGGCCGCAAAAGCAGCTGCAAAACCGCCACCACCAACAGACGATCAAGCTAAAATACTGATCTGCAAACAAGAGTCTCAACCTCCTATGCCAAATTACGAGTTCTACATGAATTTGAAAAAGTTTGAACCCCACGGCGAGTTCATTGAAATAATACTGCACAAATGGCAAGATGACTTTGAACTATTAGAACTCAATCATGATTATATCCAATGGCTTTTTCCAACTCGGACACAAGGCCGAAATTTCTACTCTACTCCCCTAAATCCGCAAGAGACACGCCTAATGATCAACACCTCAGAAGTTCAGCAAAGACTACGCAGAGCTTACAAAATGATGCTGAAATTCTTCGGCGTAAAAATAGTGGGGGAGGAGGAAGACAAAGAAACAACTGAAGTTGAACGAGCAGAAAATTTCGCGTCACGATTTGAAAATTTGACAAACCATCCTCACAATAATCTACGGATCACACGAATACTGCACAGTCTGGGAGAATTGGGAGCAGAAGAATACCAAGTCCCACTGGTGAGGTTCTTCCTCAAGGAGATCCTTATCAAGAACAGACTGCCAAGAATGAAGAAAAGTGCAATGGACTTTTTCATACCAGCAGTAAGAGATTCACAAGACAGACAAGATTTGTTATTTTTCGCATGGCGATACTATTTCCCAAAAGAAGAATTTATCTGGGGAAATCATGGAGAATTGGCACGATACAAACCAAAACCAGTGGTAGCTGCACTTCTACCGGCGCCACTGAGCGAATGGACACCTGTGTACTCAGAGAAAGAGAAGAAGTGGCTGACAGAAGAACCCGGAGGATATGGAGAAGATGGATGGTTCCAGATGGAGAATGGACGAATGGTCCTACCAGCAACACTGGCTCCTGAAATCGTAAGAGCACTTCACGCAAGTACCCATGGAGGGAGAGAAATGATGGAGCAACAGTTAGAACCACACTTCTACGTACCAGGATTGTCAGCAATCTGCAAGGCAACAGCCCAGCAGTGTGTAACATGTGCCAAAAACAACCCAAGAACAGGCCCGTCTCAACCCCCAGGGAAACAACCAATCGGGCTATCCCCAATGGCATCATTACAAATAGACTTTACAGTGCTGCCACCCTGCAAAGGATACAAATACTTACTAGTGATGGTATGCACACTGACAGGATGGGTGGAAGCTTTCCCAACAAGAACTGAAAAGACCACAGAAGTGGTAAAGAGCCTGATGAAAGAAATAATACCACGTTACGGACTTCCACTTGAGATAGGGTCGGACAATGGCCCTGCATTTATCCAGAACTGTTTACAGCAACTAGCCCGGCTACTGGGTATCACCTGGAAGCTACACACCGCCTACAGGCCCCAAAGTTCGGGAAAAGTTGAAAGAATGAACCGTACCCTAAAGACTTTGATGTCCAAACTTTGCCAAGAGACGTCATTAGGCTGGTTGGACTTGCTGACGATAGTCCTTTTGCACATTAGGTGCAGACCAACCCCCCAATTGAAGTTAAGTCCGTACGAACTTATGTTTGGACGGCCAACTCCTCTAATTAATGGACTAAGGGGGGACCTTCGGGCATTGGGAGAAACTAAACTAAATGATCAGGTAGTAATGCTGGGTAAATCAATGCAGAAGTTAAATACGTGGGTGGGGGATAATATACCGCATTTTCTGTATCCTTCACTGCATAAGTATTGTCCGGGTGACTCAGTATGGGTAAAAGAGTGGAAAAATGATCCTCTGGGTCCAAAATGGAGGGGTCCTTATCTTGTCCTGTTATCAACCCCTACAGCAGTAAAGGTTGCCGAGGTGGTCCCGTGGATACATCACTCCAGAGTAAAAGCAGCTGCCAGTCCCGAGCTAACATGGAAGGTCGTCGCCAACGAGACCAATCCGCTGAGGCTGAAGCTGACAAAGACCACAGTCTCGAGCACCTAAATGATCCTAACCCTGATGATTCAGAGGATCAACAAGTGGGTGTTTTGATGGGCACAGGCCCTGACCACCCGCCAGCGGAGATGGGTGTTTTGATGGGCACAGGCCCTGACCACCTGCCGACGGGGGATAACCACAGGGTGCTTTTTAGGGGCCCGGCCCCCACCCTTGATCGTCCTGAAATGTTTTTTACTTTTGAAATTCCGGTGGGGAGGGATTGGGTTTATGTGACTGTAAAAAGAGTTGCCCAAGGAATTCTGACATTCGTGGCAGTTGTGGCACTGATTCTATACCTTGCTAATTTGATTTATGGACTCTCACGTGGAGCATGCCCCAATTGTACAAATACCGCGGGGAAAGTGGATATTTCTCACATCTGGAATGGTACGCACCCAGTGATGGAGAACCGTACCATGTGGAGACAAAAGCGAGAAATATCATCCGAGATATTGCCAAGAGGACATTTGCTTGTGCAATTTAAATATGACTATGCTAAGAAATCTGGGCAGGAAGCATGTTGGGTGTGCAGCAGAATGCACCCAGAGACAATCCATATCCCATTTGCTTCTGTGCCAATGAACCTGAGTATGTTTGCATCAGGGAATATTACAGTACATTCCTTTCGGCCACCCAGAGAACAACCAGAAATGTATGAAGCTGGGTATCCCATAATAGGGTACATATATCCTCCAGAATGGTGTTTCCAAATAGGGCCAGATAAAGACACACATAAGAAGGAAGGGTGTTACTCAAGCAAATTCAATTGGACATCATACATATACACAATTGACACAGAGGGACACTCAAATTATCTATACATACAGTGCAGAAAACTCACGAGTAAACAAGAGAGAGTAATTGAAGATGAGTCTGGTGGGATGCAGAGTGTGTTGGAGACGACAAGACGAATGAGACGAATGATGTTGGAATTAGCAAACGGAACACTACACCTATCACCATTCATGTTAGAAGAGGGATACCAGGTGTGTTGTGGGAGAGTGTGTTACACATGGGTTCCACCAACAATAACAGGAATGTGTTATTTGGCTAAACTGGTCCCAATACAGAGACTAAGGGGAGAAGACACAAACACAGACACGGAACTGCACCCTAGGTACCCACTGGTGTTTGAAAGACCGAAGAGAGAGTTGTTTGCGAAGATGGATCGAATATGGACATGGCTGCCAGCATGGACTGGATGGGGAGGAGAGATGATGAGGAGATTGAACAGCTATGTCAATCTGATGGATGAGATCCTGAATAGGACCAGTATGGATATCCAGTTGCTGAATCTGGAAATGCGAGAGATACGAAAGGTGCAGATGATACATGACATGGCGCTTGAGCAGATCAGTGCAGCATTGAATGGATTGTGTGAAATGACGATGCACTATGAATGTTGCACCTTCATCAGAAACACCACACACGAAGTCCCAGATTATTACCAGGTAATTCAAGACCACCAGGAGAAGGTAGCACAGTTGCAGGGTTCAGCTAGAAGGATTGCTGCCGAAGGCTGGAATCCGCTCCATGGGTTCGGAGCAATGGGAGAATGGTTTGGATCAATCCTGAGATTTATATCACAGATTGGATCCATGATACTCATGGTAGTGGTGGTCTTGATCATAGGGATACTGATTTACCGCATAGGGCTATGTATGTGGCCACTATGCAAGGCAGCACTGACACCCACACAAACACAGAAGATACCACTGATAATTCCGCAGGGATTGTTCCCAGCGAACGGGAAGTCCCCCCAATATTCAGGATTTCAGAATAGTGGAGTGTAATGGCTACAAGTGCCAGGAAAAAGATACTGACACTTGAGCCAAGGGGGGAATGAAGGAGAATCAGGCTGGAAGATGGTTGCCCCTATGAGCCAGGCAGCCATCTTGTTCAGAATATTGGTTCACCAAGTAAATAGAATAGATTTCATTTAGAAGAAAAGGGCTGAGCTCACGTAGAATTTAAGGAATGCGTGGTAGATTAGAAAAGCTAACAAGAAATCCAGGCAGGATCCGGCCAGCTCTTGGCATAAGGGACACAGAAAGATTTATGAATGAAGCAAGGTCAGTGCGATGGGCCAAAGAACAAAGAGAGCACAGAAAACAGACCAGGTCCCTGGCTATCTGAATAAACAAAGCCAACAGGGAGGGAGGCGCTGGCCGGAGAAAGACAGCACAAACAAATCACATACTGTCAAACTAACATGAAGTGTATCAATTTATAGTTAAATGTGGAATGTTCTTTGTGTTTATGATAATGATGGGAGGTATTAACCCACGTGGGGAGGAATGAAGTGTCAGCGGGAGGTGGGCTAATTGGGATGTACCTAATTACGTATTTTTGAGTATAAGACCCCTTGCACGGGGTGAAAGAGGGGCTCACTCTTAGAGATTCAATCCTGTGTGAGCACTTGTGTGACGACACAATAAAATCTTGCCTTTCCTGAAGAGACTCGTGTTTGGACAATCCTTGCTTGTGTCTGGTCCGGCGCCGTTAATGAAGTGAACCTGATTGACTCCGGTAACAATATGAGTAGAATTTCCATATGGTTAATGAGATGTGATGAGATCAAATCCAATCTTGGCATTATAGGGTTAAGATAGTGTTAGGGGCGTCACCCTGCGTGTTTTATTTTTTTGTTTTTTGCCACTAAATCTCTATCTGGCAAGCTATCCGGTTAGAGGCCTGGTCTGCCCTTACTTGTTTCAAAGTAAAGTTTGAGTTAAAATGTCACGGCACTTAGTTAATGAGACTTGTAGCAAGAGAAAATAAACAAACAACAACAAAAACACCTAAAATAGGAAACACTGTGCTTATTCCCCATGTTTGCAACTTCACACAACTCTGACGTTGAGCAGCAAAACATGACCCTTTGTACTTGGTCCAGAAACTATGATGTCATAAGATGTCACAAAGAGCATCTTGTCATCTGTCTCAGCTTGGTATGATCTGTTAACATAGAATTGGCTAGATTGTTTACTTTAAAAGACTAAACATTTTCTAAAAAAAATTCTCAGCTTTTTGAATTAACTTCTCACTACCATTTTCCACAGAATATGTATGTGTTTATCATCATGTAATCCCTCTACATAACTAAAGAATAACTTTTTATCGAATAAATAATAAAAAATATTTGGCAGAGATTTTTAAAAGCAGCAATAGAATTCCCTTTCTTGGAATTTCTTGGAGTTCTAAAGGAACTCTGGAAGAAAGCTCTTTTACAATGATGTCATTTATAGAACGTTGACACTGTCATTTATAGGGCTCATAGTCTCTAATTATGCTTTCAATATTGTGCTATCCAGTTGATATTAATGAGTATAGAGAATCAACAGATAATGTTCACACAAGTTACTGTGGTATCAAATCCTTCTTGAGATGTATTTTGGAAGCACAGTTGGGCTTTTTTGTGTAGAGTATTATTATCAGAAAACAGCTAACAGACTGACGGGATAGAGAAACAAGGAGCTCGTCATTCCAAATTATTAACTAGAGAGCATTGGCTCTTAGTATGTAATAATTACATAGTGAACAACATATTGCTTTCTACTTCTCCTATTAACAAACACATAAATGCCCTGTTAGAGGCTTGTTCTACCCTGACTTGTTTCACAATAAATTTGAAGTTAAAATGTCAGAGCGCTAACTTAATGAGACTTAGAGCAAGAGTAAATAAATACTTTACTTACATCTTTTGAACAACAAGAACGCCAACAGGAAAACGTATTCCCCATGTTTTCAAAGTCACACTATCTTCTCAACAACTCTCACAGGTTCTGACAATCAGCAGCCAAACATGACCATATATACCATGCACGGAATCTATGATGTCATAAAGAGCAGCGTGTCATAAACCTGACTCAGCTTGGTATGATCTGCTAACACATAACTAGCTAGATGGATTACATTGAAAGGCTGAGAGATTTGTATTAAAATGTCAATGTTTAGCCTGTTAAAAAACTAATTTTCACTCCAATTTCCCACAGATATGTTTTTTTCATAAAGCAAACGATCTACTTATGCAAGGATTAACTTTTATTAAGTTACTGCGTAATATTCATTTAACATTTCATTTTGCGCAAAAATGGGCAACATCCAGACAATAACCATTCACATACTGTCACCAGCTCTGCGTACTGGGCCAAGATTGCTAGATTTTGAGAAAATTTGGCAACCTGGAAGAGGTTTAACCCCATAAGGACCAATGGCGTACAGGGTACGATCTAAGAAAAAGGTCCATTAAGATCTTGGCTGCTGAGCCATTTCACCTCTGTGTACACGATTTGAAGTCATGTGTTATTGTTAAACCCTGACAATTTAAAAATCCTTGTTTTCGGCAGACTCAGCACATTCAAATTATATTAGTATTATGTGCATAAGTCAAGTCATTAAAAAACAAAATGTGTGAAAAAGTAAAAATTTGTTAAAATTCGAATAAAGAACACTACATATTTTTTTTTATTTCAACTTTATGACCAGAACTTTTATGGTTACATGTTTTTATATTAAGTACCTTTTTAAAAATACGGTAATGGAGAAAAATTCATAGTGTTTTTGAACAAAAAGTATGCAGTTTTCTACAAGGACAAAATCTGCTGTTTTTTTCTAGTGTCATGACTCATTGTATGTAATGCATAAAATTGGAAAAGCTATACTTTTTCTAAAACGACACGAAATTCCGCAAAAAAAGAGACCTTAATGATACTTTTTTTGCTATTCATAACTTTATTCAAAAAACATGATATTCAATAAAAAATAAATATTTTTACTCTAGGTCAATATTTATATTGTGTAATTTTATATTTTTTTGGAGTAAAATGTATATTTTTAACCATATCAATACATCCTCCTATAATATATTAGATCCAATATGATTGCACAGATTGAGTTTAGGCAGCGTTAGAGATGCTAATATGCACCTTGCCTACGACACCCCACTATAAAAATTATCCATATAAGCAAAGTAACCTTTTTAATATAGTGTTTGAACAAGATGACACACAATTTTTTCAGTTATAGAAAGAGCAGGTTGACAGTCAGCGGGGGGTGGGGGGGAAGATGCAAGTCCTTGTCACTGTATACACGAAATTGGTACATGTATCCACTGATCTTGGTCTTGGTTGTGGTGCATTTAGGGAAGTTGTAGCAAGCATGCCCGAGACTTCTGCAGCTGGATTAGGCAGGACAACAGCAGATAGAATAAAGGATAACGAGTGACCAGTCTTGCAGCTATTACTACATTCTTTTATTAATGTTTATGTGTTGGTACATATTTAATTCTATCAAGGAGACATCGGTTAGTTTTTCACAAAGCACACACGTTAGTGGATATCCCTTTTGCATATTCACGCTCTCACTACCATATTTTTGGCTCTTCACTTAAAAGCACTTTGTTATTCTTCACTCCATATGGATTTCATGCAGAAATGTCTATTTTTTAAACACTGATTAGAGATGTGGTGTGCACTTGTAACAAAATAAACACACCTATTTTTTTATTATACTTTAAACCCTTCACTACCGTGTGGTTTTTGATCTAAATTTTTTTTATCATAACATTTATTTGAAACATGGGATGTGAAGTTATCAATTAAATATAGTGTGAAAAAGACGTTTCGCACAGAAATGGTTATTTTAAGATAGTTAAAAAATTTAAATCATGGTAATTTGCACATTTTTAATCTTTCGTGTATTTTTTGCATTTTGGGCACCGACCAGAGGCCCGTTGGGTGTGGGGGCCCAGATCCCTTTGATCTCCCTCTGCTGTGAGGAGCAGGGAACTGGCCCTGCATGTCCCAGTGACAGGCAGCACATAACGGTGCTTGCATTTAGAGGTTTTCAGCTTTCTGGCAGCACAGGGGTCCAGTAACCCTTGTGCTGCACTGACTCCAAAGCAGGGACTGGTCATGTGACCAGAAGACCCTGCTGTGCTGATGCCGGGATACAGCCAGCACGAGGAGCAGCTGGGAGAGCTGGAAGAAGTAAGAATCTGGTGAGTACGGAGGGAAGAGTTTTGTCTATCTGTCTGTCCTTCTGTCAATCCACTCTTCGCTCTTCCTACCTTTTTATGCATCTCTTTCTGAATATGAGTTTAACTATTTTTCCATCTGCCCTTATTTTTCATCTTTTCCTCTATCCATTTCTCTAATTTTCACTTTCTCTATCTCTCCTCGTGTCTGTCCTCTTTCTCTCCACCGCACTCTCCCTTCTACTTTTTCTCTCTATCTTCCCCTTCTCTTTGTCATTTCTACTATAGCACTCTCCTTCTCACACAAAACCATTCTGACTCTACTTCCCTGTCTCTCTAATTCCTAACCCTAGTTTTAAGCCCTAATCTAACCCTAATTCCTATATCTATCTTCTAACCCTAATTCCTAAATTTTAACTCACATTTTTCTGACTTTCAGTGCTGTGGAGCTCTGTGATATTCTCATACACATTCTGCATATTACTGTGAGTGTTATTGCTCTGGCCTTCTGTGGTACACTCATACACACCGCACATTACTGTGAATTTTATTGTTGTGGAGGTCTGTGATACGCTCATACACATTCTGCATATTACTGTATCAGTAATGTATAGTATCCTATAAACCTGGAAAGTGGTCAGCAGCTAACAAAGTTTGCCACGGGACCTTCTATGCTGTGGCGTAGCCTTAGCTGCAATGAGTGTTTAATGACTGCTGCAGCAGAGCGGTAGCAATCTGTAAGTCTGGAGGGGCATGATTGCTGATTAGCGTGTGGGTCAAAGTGGATTTTATCTTATTAAAACATTCAATTTTAACATGGTTCAAAGAAATAAAATTTGTAACACAGCAATGTACATCTGGGTGTAGCATTTTGTGGTTTGAGTTTATGTGGGCATGACCTACTGGCGGCAGGGCACAAGGGGCCCCATTATCTTAAATTGCTCCTCTAGTTGTCAGTCTGCCCCTGATCCCTGAATCTTATCCCTGTACAGCAGTGAGTGACCCCATAGCTCTACCTGTATTTTGCCAAATCCCTGGCTGCTATAATTTAATAATAATCTTTTTGAACATATTGTTACAGTGAGGATTGGGGCTCTATTTGCAAATTTGTTTTTGTCTCTCCCGGGTGCTTGGATAGCCATAAAACAAAGGATTTTTGTTTCTGCACAGATGACACACTAATCCTGCTTTAGAAAGGTGTTAAACCTGTATTTTGAGATGCTTATGAGTGCTTTTCAATGCATTACAATGCAAAGTCGAGATAACTCGAGTTTGGGTGTGAAGGGGTTAAGACACAGTTTCTTTGGCTCACACCTTCTTGGTTTTGCTTCTATCATTCAAGGAAATTATAAGTTAATTCCTTCACAACACTGAAGAGCTTTGCAAGTTGCTCCGACACCCCCTCTGCACAGAGAGACTGCGCGCCGTAAACAGGCATATGTGCACAGTTTGCCTGGAAAACTCTGGAGGACGCACTGTGGGTGGAAAGTGGGATTGCTCTGTGTTTTATAAATTAGCAAAGGGTCAATATATTTTATACTTGTCCTGATGAAAGTTCCTAAGAGCATTAAACATAGAATCTCTGACAATTTTAAAATGAAAAAACAAAGTTGAAATTTTAAAGACATCCAGTAGTGTTTACTACTAGGAGGGAGTATGGGTTTATGACTGAAAACAAGAATCGGACGTGTGGTTTACTGGAAGTCATTAGAGAAACAGAACTTTTGTACAATTATACTGCACCATGTAGGGTGCATAATACAGAGATATGGAGATACAGGAGTCCAGATGTGCCCTGTATCTCCTAAAATAGGATTGCAGCTCAGGGGGGGCAAATGTCTCCTGTGTCCCCCTGGAATCTGAAACTGTGTCAGGTGAAAAGGAGTAAATCACGACAGCATAAGAGTTCTGCAATAGGGAATAAAGCCAAAGGTGAATAAAATATAACAAAATGAAAACATGCGGAGTATCATTTTAGTCAGCTGAATGTTCAGTTTATTCCTTCCATTCTGCGATACAGAGTTCTTAAAAGCAAGGAGCTTACATAGGGTTAAAAAAAGATGTGCGTCCATCAAGTACAGCCTTCCACACATCGCCTACTGCTCTTGATCGAAAAGAAGGCAAAAAAAACCCCAGTCTGAAGTGTTCGCCTAATGGAACACACTGGGGAAAAAATTCCTTCTTGACCCCGGAATGCGGTCGGATTTCTCCTTGGATCCAGCAGATTTTACCTACATGTTATATATTATAACCCTTTATATTCTGTTTTTGGAGGAATTCATCCAGTCATTGCTTGAAAGTCTGTACAGACTCTGGCCCAGCCACCTATTAATGGATGTCTGTATTTAAGTCAGTTTTCTTTTCAGTTAGTCATCCCTTTCTGCCATCCAGTCAAAGTTCTTGAAAGCCTCTTGTTGTCTATCTGTCAGACTTGGCTTCTCTGGAGGTGTCAACACAGGAGCCTCGGATGTACAGCTGATTTCAAAATTTCTGGTGTCTTCTGGGCCATCAATGACTGGAACAAATGGAGGCTTTACATTCCTTGCCAACAGGTCAATCCAATTTAGCCCCTGTTAAAATAAAGATAAAAAGTTAATGGAAAATGAATTTACAAAACCATTAATATGCGTCAATACATCAATTAACAAATTAAAAGGTATTGTAAGGCAGGGATCTGGAAAACTTTCAAAAAAAAATTCTCTAAAAAAACAAAAACAGAGAGCAGTGACTAAACTGATTCTGAAACTAATGACACAGTTGAAATAGTAAAAAAGGCACAGACGTACTTTGAAGAAGAGGTGTTGTTTGACGTCTTCTGCGCCTCTCTCACTTGCCCCAAGGCGACGCTCTTCATTTCTATTCAAAAGCTGAAAAAGAAGAAAAAGAAAATGAGCATGCAATTTTTTATTGATAGGGTTTATTAACGTTTGCTTTAATTATGTCTTATTCTAGATATTAAACAAGTCCTAATGGTGTAGGAATTCATTGAGATCAACAACACATCTTCCAAATACCTGCCATCATCTCACACTTGATCCGCCAACCACTCTCACATTTTATATTGGTTTATATATCTCTATATATATTGGCCAGGCTTTAGAGAACCAGGATAATTATCAAAAACATATGAATTATTGTGACAAAGAAACATACCATTGAATACCTAAATAGATGCATTACAGTGTGGGGCTTACTGCGAAATGTAAAAATGATGTAGAAACAATGGAAAGTTAGAACATTGATAAAGCAGCAAATTAAGAGAACTGTTGTAAATATAAATTTAATGTCATGGAACCTCCAATCCCAAGGTATATCTTGCCACCACAGGAAACACGAAAGAGGCTCCTCTGGCAGTTAAGAAATGCAAACTTTTTTTAGCAACAATTATAGTTAAAAAGATACAATCCAACACGTTTCATCTATGAATAGATTAGACTTCATCAGGAATATAAAGTATATGATTCAGACTTCCCACGGTATTTAAAAAACATTTGCGCAGCAGATCTTCTGGAGAACGAGCCTGTCGAGATGTCACTTTTGGCATCAGGAAGATGCAATTCCAGACTTGCGCTCTGTGTGTTCATGGAGTGGAGCACATGGTGTCTGGCGGAACCGGGAGCAGAGGAAGATCTGCGGCACAATTGTTATTTAAATATCATGGGGGAGACTTAACAATTCATATATATTTATTCTTGATGAAATCTAATCTATTCATAGACGAAATGTGTAGGATTTTGTCTTTTTACCAAATAAATTTTGTATTTCCTAACTACCGGAGGAGCCTCTCTTGGTGTTACCTGTGGCGGCAAGATATACAGGGTTTGAGGTCCTAGGAGTGTGTAGACATGCGAAATATCAACAGCTTATAAATTTGATAATTATTTATTATTATTTGCCTTTTCTTAAATTATATCCTGTGAGTGCTACTCTAGGGGCCATCCTATTATGCGTTACATTATATACTACACCAGAATGTGTTTATGTTTGTAGATATACTCCCTGTAATTTTACTTACATATTTTGTGTTGTGACGCCTGCGGGAAAAGACTTTGATTAGGAGCTACAATGGTTATGGTATTTACTCCCAGAGTGTTGCATCACGTTTGTTTTTGGTATACACCCTTTGTTACTTGCCCATGTTCCATATCGGTTGTAAGCCATTATGTTTTCTTCAAAAATAGATGTCGAACTGCATTCCCATGTCTTTCAATTCCCTTTTAACCTTGATCTTAAAAGCAGCTCCATAGAAAGAAGCGTTTCTGCTGACAAGGCAAAATTGAACAATGTTTCTATGTAAAGGGAGAACTTACAGACCATTTACACACTGTGTGAGATTGTGCTATATACCTATGTGTTTAATTCTCATTATCCATAAAGTTTCTTCTGGTGGATCAATTGCTTTTGGACAGAGCAGCAATCAGCATTCCCTATGCTTTTAATCAGAAGGATCTCACAAGCTCTAAATGCCCAATCTTCAGTGTAACACTGTGAGTCTCTCTACTAGGATAGCAAAGAATTCGAATGAACTAAGCATATGTCGGCAACTTACTTCTTTCAGGATTGATGCAGCTCTCACGGTTAATGTGCGAGGGAATGCAATGTTGTAACTGACAATGTTCTTTTCCAGCTCCTCATCGTTATCACCTGGG